>JAMXBD010003002.1:0-146895 GCA_024138025.1 Combretum micranthum
CTACCAATCTGATCTACTGATCGTTTTGAAGCATCAATATAAGGTATATTCAAGAAACCCCTTTTTTTCAAATCTAATCAAGAAACATGGATACTGGTATAGGGTTTTTCGTTTTTCTGCTGCGTTTAAATAAAACTTTGAAAATTTTATATCAATAAAACCCTACACTCACAACCATAGACTCAATTAAACAATCTCGGCAACTGAAAAATATTAAATAAATTATAAAAAAAAGTAAAACATAAATTTTGAACCAAAAATATAATGCGGTTAAAAACCCTAAAATTTTATGACCTTACGAACAAATCAAAAAGCTGGAAATCAAATCAAAACCCTAAAAGTCAATAAAGTCTACAACAAACCCTAGTATTTTAGATCCAATAATCCCGCGCTCTTAAACTCTAAATAACGGAATTGAGATAATTATGGATAATGGTTCATAATAATATAAGGAAGCTTAAAAATATCAGGTTCGCTAATTTTTAGTGTATTTCGGATCCAAACGAGATGAGTTTTCGAAAACCGTACCTCAGTACATCGGATGATAAAAATATCCCGATAACACCGTTAGACTCGTAATAATGTAAGGAATCCAAAAATATCAGTTTCATAATTTTTCGATAACTAAAAATATCATATATCGCATTTATATGCATATTTTCCTTACTACCGGTTAATTATTAGTCTTGTTTACTATTCATTATACTTTTCTACTACTCATTACTATTCATCTATCTCTATATTTTCTACTACCTATTTTTACTATCTATATATCTATTTTCTTACTTTTTACTTTTATCATATAACTTTATTTCACATCATACTTTACATATTATTACCTTTCTTTGTAAAAATTAAATTTTTATCACATGTTTTCTCTCCCTTCCTCTCTTTGCCATCCACCCTACCTCTCTCTTTCCCTCCATTTCTTTTCTTTTTCATTTATTTAATTAACTCTAAATTTTCACTCCAAAATTCTATAAATACCCCATTTTCCCTCCACTTCTTTCACACATTCATTTACCATAACAAAACTCTTCCAAAATCACTCCTCAAATCTTCTCTCCACAATTCCTTTCCACCAAAACTCTCTTCAACTAATTCTTCCAATGTCCATCTCTACACATAAGCCATTTACCATATATCACTACCCCATAATCCTACATCTACCATCTTCATCCTTCAACATAAACACATTTTAAGTAAACACTTCCTACCATTATTTTTCCATGTCATGCAACTTAGCAAGACCATGGTGTTGTTTCTTAAAAATTCATGTGAGTTGTAGAAACAACAACATATTCATGTTTTGTTCTTGCACATGCCAAGAATTCCGATCTTGTTGTTTTGTTAATATCACGTTATTATGTTGTTATAATTATTATGCTCATAATCTAATCTTATATATATCATTATTAAATATATGTATATCTATATATTTCTTAGAGCCTAAATGCTCACTAACTTTCACTAACTTGTTTTTACTATTATTATTGCTATTATTATTGATTTTCTTTTCTTTTTTTTTAGACTAGTCTATTCTTAGTCATCGATTATCTTAATGAAGCTAAGGCTTCTAATACTTGACTGGATTACCTTGATGAAGCTAAGGTTCCCAATACTTGAATCTATTATTTTGCTTATTTTTGCTTCTTATAATCTTTCTTATATTATTATGGGATATTTTCATATTTTTCATACTACATAATCATGTGCATGTATCATTATAATGATATTGTCTCCACAAATTTAAAGTGGAATTCTCTTTAACAGAAAAATGAACAAAACTCTTTTATTATATAACTTTGAACCTAAATAAATATTTTGCCATAAAAAACATAGAAAAAGTATTTTTATAAATTCTTTTAAAAAATTTAGACAAACCCATCATAAATTTTCTTTAATAACAATAAAAATGATTTTTACTAAAGAAATTAACTAAAAATATAAACTGTCACGCCCCGAAGGGTACCCTAAACGTGGCAGTCCGCCACATAAATATCAAGCTTAAGAATGGCTACCTTAGTCATGCGAAAGCCTTAGTATTATATGTAAGGCATCTAACACGGTAATAGGAAACGCTTTGGGAAGCATAGTTTAAGCAAGTAAAGATAAACATACAAGAACCTAGAAATAAAGTATATCATATCATTATTAACCAAAGGTCTATTACATAACTTCTTAGGGGCATACCCCGCTAATCCCATGGATCGTGATAAACTCTATAACATCCAAAATACTACATTAAAGATTTCAAAGGAATTCTAATCTAAGTCTTCGAGTAGATTTCCTCCAAAAGCTTCAATATATAAAACCTACACTGATACGGGGAGACCTCGGGCACAAAAACAGGTGTTCCTGAGAATACAAATATCTATAGGGTGTAAGCTTATGGGCTTAGTGAGTAAATCCCAAAATTCATACTCGAAGGAAAATTATCAATCACGTTTATTATTCAAACATAAAATGCAACAACCACGTGAGCATACAAGACATATGACTTTCCGGGAATCATATGTTGAATGAATTACGCCCTTCATTCGGTTAGGTATTCAGGCCAATTACAGCCACAGCTTTTAAAAAACACTTTTATAGATCTTACCGGCTCCTATACGCCATCTAAATCTTGTAGTTATTACAGGCTCCTACTAGCCACCACTTTAAGTAGTTCTTATTGGCTCCTACTCGCCACTGACATGATATACCGGTTATGTCTACCACTACTATTATACACTTGTCCCGTCAATTGTATATTAGTGAATGCAATGTGACTTAACATATGAAGTGCATGAATAATTTCATTAATTAAAGTCTATTAGTTATATTTAACTTCTTTCAAGTGATCAACCAATTTCAAAACTTCAAGATATTAATGCACATACAACTTTATTACAAACAAATCGAGTTTCGATATACTTAGTGTCCTTTCACATATTAGCATACACTTCCTTTTGATTTTTCTTAAATTCTAGTGCAACTAATTTTGCAAGCACAATCAAGAGTTTGAAGAATAACGGGGAATAAACTCACTCAGCCATGATGACACCTTCTTTGAAACGGATGAGTCATTCGGGATTACCACTAATCGTAATAATCTTCGGGATATGAACAATCCTCCTTGAGATTATCTAAAAGAAAGAAAAATACTTAAGATAAGTATTTCATGAACTTCTTTTCTTGAAGATTCTAATATTTTCTTAAAATCGTGGTAAAATCGTATAAGGGGAAATTCCAACTTAAAATGGCCATATCTTGCTCATTTTAACTCGGAATTTTGCGTATAATATACTGTTTTCTACCTCCTCGGAAAGATCTACGCATTTCTAAACTTATTTTCATAAAACTAGGTGGTTTGAGTTCCGAAAAGACAGCAACCAGATTTTCCACGAATTTGCAAACACTTGTTTTCCTCTTTGTAAACAAAGCTCATTGAAAAGATAAATATTTCAATTATTTTGTAAACTTTTGAAAGGTATATATATATATATATATTTGTAATGACTCATAACATATGTATGAAGTAAATGAAATTGTCTCAACTTATAAAAAGTAAGGTTTAAAAGACTTTGAATTTGAGATTCTATTGAATATTTATTTTACTTTTGAAAGATCTTTTAGTTATTAAGATGAATATTATATTTCTAAATGAAATCTCTTGTAATTACTCTAATTTCCTAAAGTGTGGTTTTATTTTCTAAACTTGGATTTCAAAAGTAGTAAAATGACATTTTATTTCTTGTAATGATTCCAAAAGAATTTCTACTTCTTGATGAAAGATAAGTTTTCATAAAACCTTTTATTTATGTAAGAAAATCATTCCCATACATGTTCATAGGTTTTTAAGAAATCCATTTTCCATATTTATTTCTTTTAGAAAGAATCTTTAATTCAAGAAAACACTTTCTCATTATTTTTGTCGAGACAAAAACATTATGTTTATGCATGAATATGAATCATAAGCTATAGAAATATAAAGTAAAATAATAACTTGAAAGCTTAAGTAAATAATAAAGTAAATCAAGTATCGGGACCTTAGCTTCATCAAGGTACCCGGGACTAAGAGAAGACTAGTCCCGAAAAGAAAAGAAAGAGAAATTATTTTAACTTGATGAGGACAAGTCTAAGACTAGAATGACTAGTCTTAAAAACAACTTTGAAATAAATAAATTGCATTGAAGTAATTAAATTGCATGAAAGACAAAGAAATTGCAAGACAATGAGCTTATATGCTCTAAATAATATATATAGATATATAGATATGTTAGATAGTAATGAACATAAAAGAAATATAAATGAACATAGAGGAATTATGATTATGAACAAAAACAAAGCATGAACCTAATGTTGCTTTCTTAACCTTCATGGTCTTAGAAAACACACACTAAGCTCATACTAAGTAGATGAACATGAAGAAATCTTGAGAAAATTCTCACCTAAAGGAAGCTAAACTAAGGAGACTTCTTGAAAGAACTCTTGAGAGAAATTGGAGAGAAATGTTTGTAGAGTAACTTTAGAGAAGAAGAGGTGTGAAAGAAGTGAAGGTATAAGGGGGTATTTATAGGAAAATGTGGAAGATAAATTGTGTTAATTAAATAATTGAAAAATAAAACAATTTAGAGGGATAGAGAGAGGGGTCGGCGCCAATTCATGCAGGATAGGGAAAATTAATTTTTTTGTTATTTTATTAATTAAAAGTAAGAAATGAAATATGTGAAATTGTATTGGAAATGCAAATGTGTAAGAAATAGGTGTATGGGTTGTAAGAGTAGGTTGTAAGAAAAAGTAGATAGATGAATAGTAGAATAGTAGAAAATAGTGTAATGTAAAAGTAGACATGACAATTAAATACCGGTAGTAAGAAAATACCGTATAAAAGCGATATTTGATATTTCTAACTACCGAAAAATTACGAAATTGATATTTTTGGAAATCTCATATTTTTACGAGTCTAACGTATATTCGGAAAATTTTCCTATTCGGCTTCCGAATACGTTTTTCAAGAATCGTGTCCGATCGGTTCAAAGGACACTCGAAATTCTTCAATCTGATATTTTTATAAAACCTATAGCTATTACGAACTATTACAACTAATTTTCCCAACTTCGTTTTCTAGGGCTTGAGAAAACGGCAATGCCGGACTTAAGCGGTTACGGTAAACTAGGGTTTTGTTGACTCTGGAAATCCGGTCGACTTTCGATTAGGGTTTAAACTATAATTCGGATCCAAAAATTTTGGGGATTTACATAAACACTATTTTTCATGATAAGTAACAAGATGTTTATTAAAACTTAGTATTAATAATTCTTCGATAAGCAAATTTTTCATAAAAGCTTACTTATAAGATTTTCACTTACTCCAAATAAAAACGAAAAACTAAATTAGTTTTCAAAGTTAAGATAAGAATCAGACCACTAGTATGATAAATCCCCTTAGAAAAATAAAAGTTTGCCAAGTTTCTAAATGATAAACTCATTTTCAAAAAAAAAACGAGAATAATATAAAAATGATAGGCTTCAAAACAAAAATATCAACAACTTAAAAATTTTAAAAGTGACTCTTCCAAGTAAAAAATTTCGTAGAGAACTAGAATACCATTTTTATAAAAAAAATTTATCTTAAAAGAAGTTAGGAAAATAGAAATACAAGAGGAAAAGACTTATTTGTAATTTTCAATCAAAACCATTTAAAAATGAAAAATATAAATATCACTCCAATTATTAATAACTAGCCACAACTTAGGAAAAATTTTGAAAACATCACGAGTGGTAAAATTTGTAGATATCCTAAAAACCAAGTAATAAAAATCAATTTATCTTAGGCAAATAGGGATGAAATTCCTAAGAAAATACTCAATAACCTAAGAATAAAGTTCTTTCAAACTACTTAAAGAAAATTGTTAAGGTTCAAGTTTTCAAGTTGTTTTATTAAAAGTAATCGTTGAGACAACACTATTAGAATTTTGCATACAAAATGGGTATATAATATATATATATATGTATTATATCAAAGGACTTTTCAATCATATACATATCCATATTTTGCTAAAGGATTTTGAATAAAGATAAGTTTCAAAAATTGTTTTTTTAAAGGTTGGGATTTTCGTGGAGAATTTGTACACTGACCTTTTTCGTGACCCAGAATTCTTTTTATGATGAAAATAACCCTAGAAATGAATAGATCTTTTTGAGTAGATAGCAAATGGTATATAATATGTGAGACTCTAAATTAAAATGAGCAAGTTTTGGCCATTTTAAGTTGGAATTTCATTTTTGCACAATTTTTTACGAACATAAAAAATAATTAGAAATTTTAAGTAAACTTCTACAAATACTCATCATGGGTATTTCTTTATCTAGGATGAAAAATATGGGATTTCCCTTCTTGAGGATTGTACGACTAGAATTGCAATATGAACGTAAGCTTTCATTTACGTTTATGTAATCACGCATGTGCTGTAAATAGAACATTAGATATAGGCAAAGATAAAAATTGATATGCATACAGTTATTATGGTAGTGTGTATATGATTCATTATGTGATCAATAGATGATAACATATCGCAGCTTGACTGTTGATTAATATAAATTGTCTCTATTATATTGATGTGGTGTGCAAATATTGGATCACCTTAAATGGATTAATGTCAAATTAGCCATTTCTTAAAAACAAATACTCATGCATATCACTTAGAATATCATCTTTGCATTTACTACTACTCCTCAGTATGGGAGCGAAGGCAAACAACCTAGCTATATCTTGAGGAATTAGACAATTCGGGGAATACAGCTTCATGGTGTAAGTCAAGCCGAATTGATCGCTTTGGATAAAAAGCTCGAGGACTATAGTACTTCAAAAACCCCAAACGATGCAAATTTCAAGAGTGTTGTGACCTATTCAAATAATTCCCTACTACCGAATGAAGGTAAATCCATTTACCATATGAAACCGAAATCCGTATATATTGTTTGATCATATGATTGTTGGCATTTCATATGCTTTAATGGATTTGTTTGATTGCTTTGTTATGAGTACATTTTATATAAGGAATATATCACTAACTAGTTTGCTTATTCCCAATAATTTTAATGTTCCAGATTATTTTTTCTGCCCGTACCACCATTACCGTCCAGTAGAACCTATGTTTTTGGGGAGCTTTTGGAGAGTTCTATTTGAAGACTTTAATTAGATTTCCTTTAGAAATCTTTTAGTTTTAGTTATTGATTTATTAAACTATGTTATTATAGGATTTTTATCAGGAAATGCCTCTTGAAGTTTAAGACCTTATATTTGATAAATCATAATATTTGCTTAATTGTTTCACTGCCATTATCTTAATACATAACTCTCCATGGCCTCCTTTTGTGTAACAACACCTTATACCATTATGAAAGCTTCCAATGATTAAGTAAGGTCATTTCAAGTTTAATATTGTTATGCGACTGTCACTTTATTACCTATTACATGACAGTTTAAGTTGGTATCAAACAATAGGCTTTTGGAATTAGTAATGATACTAAGAGGTTAGAATGATAGCAATCGACCTTAGAAATAAAGAGGTGGATATTAGATGACTCTTAGTAAGCAAGTGCTAGCATTAACTCCTATGACTCGTAAGAATCGATTTATGATGTCTGAAGAATAAAACTCTACCCTAGTGATTATTAGAAAGAGGTGGAAAATACTTATACAAGAATTGGAGGATATTTAGAAGATACCAAAAATGAATGGAAATATCACATATAAATATTTGCCTTAGAATGTTGATCCCAAACTTAGGAAAGTAGTAAAGGTTTGGAGAAAGATCATAGCAAGACGATGTAGGAAAACATGAAAGAGATAAAGATTAGAGATATAGGATGAATAGAGTAAGTATACCTTACCTTCCATAAGACTCAATTCATAGTAACCCAACTCAACTCCTAACTAAGATCAAATAGAATAAGATAGCAAATTACTCTTTTATCAATAAGACCCCAAGTGAATAATGTGAAGTCTCATGCCAACCCTTTAATCAAAGGATAAGTGTAAACCCCTGAATTTTTCGAAATGGTTTTGGAATACTGAATAAAACCCTAAAGTTTAACCCAAGTTGAAACCAAATCTTAAGCAATTTCGATCATGGTTTTCGTAAGAGAATTTTCAAAAAAAAAAAGTTAATAATCGTTCGATTTGAAAACCCGAACATGAGAGGGACCACCTATCCGATCCCTGATATAAACCCCTCAATTTCTAGGTAAAGTTGGATTAAACCCTAACCCTAGTAAAATTGGAGTTTCAAAATTCAACAAAGATCAAGATAATCAAACAATTTCAACTCTGGCAATCCTTCGATCTCAAACCTTAGAAAACAAAAATTGAGTTAATGGCTTATAAGAATCGAAATAATAGAGGGTAATATATAAATATCATATTCATGAATTTCGAGTGTCCTTCAGACTCAAACAGGATCAGTTCTCTAAAAGTGGTTTCGAAGCTCGGAATAATAAAAATATTCTAATAAACACCAAAAGACTCGCAATTAAACAAGGATTTTAAAAATATCAATTTCATAATTTTTTGGTAACTAAAATAATAGATATAGCTCGTTTACGCTATTTTTATTACTATCGGTAATTTTATATGTTTAGTCTACTCATAGTACTATTTCTACTTCATTATTATTTCACTATCTCTACTTTTTCTTACACCTATTATTACTACCTACATACCTATTTTCTTACACCTTTTACACTTCCAATACATATTATATCAAATCATATCTTACATATTAATTATTTTCTTACAAAATACAAAACAAAATCAACTCACTCTCTCTCTTTTCCCTTTAAGGTCGCCAATTTCTCTCTCTCTTCCTCTCATTGATTTTCTTTTTCAATTATTTTATTACATCAAAAATTCTATAAAACTACTCACTTCCTCCTTCATTCTTTCATACATTCCTTCATTCAACATAATAAAACTCTACCAAAATTTCCTCACAAACCTCTCTCCAACCATTCCCTCTCAAAATACTCTCTACCAATTTTCTACTCTTCAAGAAAAGTAACAAAAACACACACCCATTCATCTCTTTTCAAATCTCCATTAAACTTAGGTAAAAATCTACCTATATTCTTTATCATGTTCATACAACTTAGCATAAGCTTAATGTATATTTCTTAGACTCAAGAGTTAAAGAAGTAACATATTTCATATTTTGTTTTTGTTCATGTCCTATTTTACATATTTTTAAGTGTGGTTATTATTATTTTTGCTCGAATCTAACTTTAATATAGTATTATATATTATGTGTCACGCCCCGAAAGGTACCCAAAACGTGTAGTCCGCCGTACACATATTAAAGCCTAAAAAAATGACCACCTTAGTCACGCAAGGCTTCCATACTATGTACAAGGCGTCTAACACATAAAGGAGCACATTGGAATGATACATTTATGTTGATACAAATGAGTAACAATGTAAAGGAAATGCAAATTTACTATACTTCAGATACAAAACACTATACTTCAAAATACAATTCATCAAACTTCAACTGCATTCATCCCAAGACTTCACTACATAAAGCTATTACAAAGCAAATCGTAAAGCTTAACCAAAAACTTCAAGCATTCTTATATCTTGTCAATCTCGAAATCATTCTCGGCTTCAACCATCTCGGTACCCACTTAGCATTCTTGGAATAACCTGCTCATTTAAACAACTATTGGGTATAAGCTACACTAGCTTAGTGAGAATTCCCTTAATTCCGTACCACACAACAAGTAAATCAAACATATGCTATGCATGAACAAACACGTGAGCAAGCAATTATGCATGGGTATCCGGAACCCACACACAGAACGGATTTACCCCTCCGTATCTTGGGTTAGGAATGGTATGAGTCTACACACCGCATCTAGTCCCCAAGCCCTCGGCTCTTAGCACTCGACTCGGCTAGGCTCATCCAAGGATGCATCCACATGCCCTTAGTACCCCTGAATGAGCTCTGGCACTGGCTCGTTATCCAAACGAGGCAACAACGGACCATACCGATCGACCTACGTAGGAGTACATGCTATCAAATGCAATATGTCTGATGCGATGCATGATCAATTTAATTTTTTTTTTTTTTTTGCTTAGGTTAAAATATTTATACGTTCTTTAGGTGACCAGCCAATATCATACACATAACAGAAATAATACGAACAGTGCAGTTATCCAATCAAATCGTGGTTTCGACATACTTTAATATTATTTGGCATACATTCATCACAGCCTCATCACATATCCCATCCCCATTCATATCGATTTTATCTTGTTCCTATAATTCTAATGCAACTAACTACAAACACAATCAAGGTAACAAAACCAGAAGAAAACTCACTCGACCATTGGATCACCGGTCTTCTAGTAATAATAATCCGGTGTAGGAAATCGTCGAACTCGGAATTACCTAAAAAGGAAAAATACTCTAATAAGTATTTCAACTCAAACTAATCCAACGACTTCTTACGAACTATCAAATTCGTAATTCGCGTCCTAAGCGGGAATTCCAACTTAAAACGGCCATAACTTCGTCATTTTAACTCGGAATCTCGCAAATTTTATATCGATTTCTATCTACTTCGAAGAGCTTTCTAAATATAAGTTTAAATCAAGTTTGAAAATATATAAGCCTCGGAAATGAGGGATCAGATCTGTACAGCGGTTATATAGATTCCAAAAATGCGTTTTCATGAATGCACTTGAATTCCTAAGTGCAAAATGAAACTAAATGCCATGTAATGATTTTCCCTATCATGAATGTCATGATATAACTCTAATGAGCCTAAGTTCCTATAAATTTTAGACTCAAAGAGTTTTAATAAACTTTTTCTTAGAAAATCATTTCATGCTATTGTTTAACAAGTAAGTTTACTACACTGGTCACATTTACTTATTACAAGGATTTTCTTTAGAAAACTCTACTTTGTTTAAAGAAATTTTGACTCTTATATTAGTTATATCCTAAGGCCTTTATTCTTTAATAAAATCTTCATTTGTAAACTTTTAAGTGGGTCTTTTACTAGGGTGGTTACAAAAATCCGAATTTAGAAAATTTCATTTTCAAGTTGATTCTTTTAAGAAAAATGCATTTTATACTTAGAACTTTAAGTATTTGTTTTACCTATACTCTAAGGACTTCATTTATTTAAGAAAATACCATTTTTGAAGTTGGAAAACTAGTGGTTTCTAACCATCTACCCATTATTACGAATTTGGCTTTCAAGACTTTTCACCCAAAATTTCTTTTAGACTTCATCTCTTGTTTAAATATTTTCTTTAGTAAAAACTCATTTAAACTCATGAAAAACATCATCAAACATTATCTATCACCTATAGGCTTCATTTTTCTTGTAAAATACATGTTTAGAAGTTAGTAAAAGGGTTTTTAGTCCAGGGTTCCCAAGCCATCCGAATTACACTAACTCATTTCTTGAAAAGTGTTTTCCTTTTTGGTTTTGTTAACTTATCTATCTATAGATCTATGTACTAGAAGTTATTTACTAAGGACAAAAACATTAAAGACTATGAATGCACATAAACTCAAATATAGATGATCTTAAATGTCTACATGAATATGAGTAGAAAAATGATAGATCTACTATATCAAGTGCTTAAATAGGTTTTGAAAACATAAAACTATATTTTTATAAAAGATTTTTTGTTCAAAACACCTTTTGATGGATAAACATAAAGCTTTTGGCATGAAAGCTCCTTTAAATGTTAGATCTACTTTGTGATGGTTTGGTATTCTTGTTTTGATATTTCATTGTCCCTACCAAAAGATCATGGGACATTTAGTTGAAATATCCAAGAATATCCTTGCCATAACAAGGATCTATGAGTAGAAGGAGTAGAAGTTTATTTACTTAGAGTAAAATAGGAGACAAAAGAAAGAAAATGGAAAGTTGTGTGTGGCGTGTGGCATGAAACCACGGCAAAGGGTGAGGGGAGAGAAAAGAGAGCACTTTTACCTTTTGAAAACTTTGAAATTGAAAGAATGAAGAGAGAGAAGGAAAGTGTAACATATATAACACTTGGAATTAGTTAAAATGGAATAAAAAATTTAAAAAAAATTGCAAATTGATCTTGTCGAGGGGTGGGTTTTCCACCCGGCACTATTCATGAAGGAGAGGGAAAAGTTTGATTTTCCTTTTTGTTTTGATTGATTTTTCTTTGATTTGATTTAAGTACAAATTGTCATAATTTGTATTAATGTTTAGGACAAAAGCCTTTGAAATGGGAAGTGATTGAGTGATGGTAAGTGTTGCAAATATAGGGTTACAAATGGGTAGCCATAGGTTGTACTTGTGAATAGTAATCAAGATAACTTAATTACCGGTAGTAGGAAAAATACGAATAAGAAGGTTATAACTGTATTTTTCGTAAGCCGGAAAATTATGAAATTATATTTTGAAATCCTTATTTTATTTCGATTCAAATGAGTATTCACAAGTAAATTTTGAATTCTAGTTCCGGGGCACGCTTTTCTGTAATGGGTCTCGGGATGACCCGGAATTGAAATTTTCTTAAAATCTGATCTTTTCTTGTTTCGAAATATAATCAAGAAATATATTCAAAATTAATTTTTCTTATAAAGGTTTCTTATTTGGAACCGAGGAAAAGCCGGAATTAGGGTTTCTAAGTCTTTCTCACAAGCTTGAACTAAACCGTTTAGGGTTTCATTTTCCGGTTTCCGAAGTTTACTTGATTACTAGGAAACCTGGGTATACATTATAAAAGTAATAAAATTTTGTAATGAAATAAAATGAATAGTGCAAAAGACTAATCAATTACCGGTAGAAATGAAAATACGATAAAAAGGTTATAACTGTAACTTTTATAACCCGAAAAATTATAATAACGGATATATTTAGAAATCTTATAAAATTACTAGTCTAACGGTACTAATGGTATTTTTTTATATCTCGAGCCCCGGACACGCTTTTCGAAGTCTGTATCCGAACAGGTTCGAAATAGGTCAAATTTACCAATCTGATAATTATAAACGAACTTATATTACTATGAGTTATTCTATATATTTAAACTACATCTCGGCCTCTAGGGTTAGGGGCCTAGATTGTCGGACTACACTATGTATTCCGGTTAGGGTTTCCGGGTGATTTCCCGATTTAGACCTTTGCCAATTTGGAAACTGATATTTATGTTTATATAACATATTTAATTTGAGAAATTTATTTTAATTTTATTTTTGTAAGTATTTAATAACTCTAATGTTTTCGGAATTCTTGAATTGGGCTTCATTTCCAAAATTAATCATTATTTACTTTTTAATAATTTGTTTTTGGGCTTTATATTATCCGATTTTACAAGCCGGAGCTAAATATGGAATTTTTCGTATATCGTGGTTTTGAATTTGAAGACCACTGAGTTCTTATTTTATTTTTAAGGATTTTCATTTTCTCATGATTAAGAAATTTTTGGATTCGTTCGTGATTTAGGACTTATCGAAATTCGATTTTAATTTGGAGTGATTTTAGGGTTTATTTTCGACGTTCATTTTGGAATTATTTACTGAATTTTCCGGGGCTTACATCCTCCCCACCTTAAAGAAAGTTTTGTCCGCAAAACTTGTTACGTGTACATCGTTTGTCAAGAAAAGATTATGAATTTTGAGTTATATTTCTGTCATCGTTTTATGCTTTGGTTTGTATCATTTTTAAATTTTGTATGAGTGGTATTTTACGGAATATAGCACATACAAATTAATAAGATTTGTCTTAGCGATTCCAACCTTCACTTATACGACTCTTTTAAAAATGACATGGACTTGACTCAAGACCACAGACACTCTCGACCGATACTAGATGACTCATGACAACACGACCTTTCATGACTCGATTACTTGACCAACGAAGGTTGTGGATTCGCTTCTCCATTCTTATGTAGCTGTATATACAATATTGTGCTCTGAGATCAATATTCTTTTAAACAATTAAAGTCATCGTTGTTTTAAACTCTTATCATCGTATCATCTTAATAGGGTTGAAATCAAGAATCTCATTGCTTTATTGTATACTTATTACTTGTGAAGATCTTACGGAGTTTGGTAATTGAGATTTGATTTTTGAAATTTTAACTTTTATGTAACGACATCATTGATTTCATCTTTCAAAGTTCTTTATTTACAAGAAGTTGTATTGGAGTGTCTTGGAATTCATTAAATTAATCGAGTTTTTTTTTAGTTTCCATTATTGGCTCATTCTAACTTTTAATGGTCTCGGGCTTTCCTATTTTTAGTCTAGCCATGTAATCCAAGGTATTTCTAACAACCTATTCTTTGATTCTATTGACAGGAAAGAATATGCGGTATTCTAAGGGTATAGCGCTAACCTGGTACCGAGTTGCATCTTTGATCCTCGCTTCCTTCCATGGCAAAGGACTCCAGCTCCTCATCAATAGCTTCTTCATACACTCCATATGTGTGAGGGTTGTGGACTAGATTTCCGGATGTAGTGTCCTTGAAGAACCTCGATTCCTTTTTTTTTTGCTTTTATTCCTATATCTCTTCCTCTTCTTCCTAGGTAGTCCAGCGAAGCAACACTCAATTATCCCGTTCAGGGCATGTTTTAGCTAAATGTCCCTTTTGTGCAAAGAGAGCATGCGTTGGTTGTCTTTTTGGGACACTTCTCAACTTTGTGACTGGGTCCCCATAGAGGTAACACTTGGATTGAAGTCGTGGACACCGTATAGGGTAATGCTGTCCCTTACATTTCCAACATTGTAGCTTATCCAAATTATGTCTTCTTCCTTGTTTGGGTCATCATCCAAGGGAAGTGTTCTGACATTTTACTCGGGGTCATTGAAATAGAACTCCATTTCCTTATTACTTCTTTCCTCCTCTCCTTTGAGCATTTTCTATTATCCGTGCTCTTTCTAGCAATCCTTGATAACTCCTGATATCCAATTCCCAATCGAGTCCGAAGGTCTTCTTTTAAACCATTCAGAAACACTTGTCTTTTGAGTTCCTCACTTTGTTATATGATTCTGGAGCATATTGCAACAATCTACTAACTCGGTTTCGTACTGTTCCACACTACGATCTCCTTGTGAGATATTGAGAAAATCTGAACTGTACTGGACTCTTAAGCTCATGGGAAATATTTGTCCAAAAACTCATATTTAAACATCTCCCATGTAACTGGAGGCGTCAACTCTCTTTCCTTAGATTCCCACCATACTCGGGCATGTAAGCGGAGCATAAAGGTTCCATAATTGACTCTCAGACGGTGTGGTACTTCAAAAGCATTAAGGACTTCTCAATGTGTGCCAACCAATCCTCTGCCTCATCGGGTTTTCCAAAAACTCCGTCGAAATACTCGTTACACTTTATGAAGCATGGTAAGAGGCTTTGGTGGTATTGAGGTGATGGGGGTTCATCTTGCGTCGTTTCTTGCTCATATCTCACAGGTGTAGACGTTGAACTGACTTGAGTCTGTTGCATGTAGCCTCTTATCTGACTAGTAAGCCGTTCAATCTCTATTGAGGCATTTCCCCCTTGGTTAGGTGGTTCGGTATCGCTTGGTTCTCGGGTCCTAAAGGAGTCATGACGGGTTCTTGTTGTGGTTGGGTATATCTCCTACAATTTTATTAAGCTCAGGTGAAAATTCTAAATCTTTTATTACATCTTAAGGCGGTAAAAAAAGCTTAAAGAAACTTATCAGAAATACAGAACACGAAAATGTGGAAATAAAAACATATGTAAGAAATATTGAAATTCTACTGAAATCAAAATCGATAACAAAAACTTCATAATATTCAAAACGAAATACATGAAATCAAGAGAAGATGTAAATCTTTCATTACAAAAGTTCAAAGAAAGGATGCAAAACATACATTGGAATTAATTCATGAACTAGATGATAAACCACAACATCAGTTTACATTTTCAAAACATCTTTGTTCTCTTCACTCAAAAAGTTATTTGCTCCTAACGCTCAACACGAGAGATCTATAGATATTTCTAGGAGACTGACTTCTTCCAAACAAGGGCAGATGTCCAGCTGTTAATTCTTGTGGGGGCATCTACTCGCCTGGTGTCCTGACTGTTTGCAGATGAAGCACTTTAGGGTTTTCTTTCCTGGACAGTCCATAATCTTATGCTCGGGATCTCCACAGAAGTAACACCTGTGCTTCAGTTGTGGACACTGTCTTGGATAATGACTTTCCTTGCACTTCCAACAATTGACCTTACGCCTCTTAAAAGGTTCATTCTTAACTGTTAGGCTAGTTGTCTTATACCTTTTGACTTTGGAGCTTGGACTAGCCATAACAGAAGGAGTCTCAATTCCTTGCATTGTCACTTGGTGGAGTCCTTCCACCTGAACCGACACATTCCTAATAAGTACTTGTTGTAAGAGGAGCTTTTGTGTATCCACTAAACACCCTAGAAGGTCTATGACTTATTGCATTGGATCTTGTGGTGGTGGAGTGTCTCTCACTTGTTGTTCATCGGGAAGGCTAGTCGACGGTTGCACGTTCTCCTCAGGTAGTCTCCTAGAAATAAGATAAAACGATCACATTAACCTAATTATACTACACGCAAGTTGCTTATTTTAGAAAAAGAATTGCACTTTCGTATTTGGTTTTATCTTATTTAAGAAAACGGCAAAAACGCATTATTAATCTTACTCACCTAGTTATCTTATAGGTCGAAGGGGTAACTTACGATCTCTCCTATTTGGCTTGAACCAAGAGTTGGGTTAGGTCACTTATTCTTCGTGCCTTACGGGGTTAGGGTAGGTTTGATCATTCCACAAAATATTTTCAATCCTTAATCCTCTTATAGCCCTTCTTCATGTCATCTCCTTTGGGTCATTCCCTAATTTACCCTTAATTTCCTTAGCTCTTTCGGGATTATCACTCCAGAGAATTTCTCCATACGGCACATCTTTCATTGATTATTATTTCTTGAAGACTCTCCAACACTTGTACAACTATTTTGTATATTTTCTAGAAATCTCCAAGGTAGTATCTTTGATTATTACAATTTCATTCTTCAGTTATAAAATCCAGGGCTCGTCCTTACTGAAAGATCATTCCTTAGTTAAGAACTTCTTCTCATAAGATGTTCCTTATGGTCTGTTGACTCTTTAAGATCCTTCGGTCCTAATATAACTATCTCTTACTTTCTCAGAGATCTCGAATCCTCAAATCATAACTCATGGGTCATAAAGACAGGCTAATCTCTTTGTTACTTAAGGGTTATCTAAAACTTATTCATTCTTAAGATCATATCTTAGCATTCTATTCTCCTAAAGTCCTTCCACCTAATTCCCAAAATCTTATCGCTCTGATACCAACTAAACTGTCACGCCCCGAAGGGTACCCTAAACGTGGCAGTCCACCGTACACAATATTAAAGCCTAAGAATGACCACCTCAGTCACGCGAAGGCTTCCATACTATGTACAAGGCGTCTAACACCTAAAGGAGACACATCGGAATGATACATTTTATGTTGATACAAATGAGTAACAATGTAAAGGAAATGCAAATTTACTATACTTCAGATACAAAACACTATACTTCAAAATACAATTCATCAAACTTCAACTACATTCATCCCAAGACTTCACTACATAAAGCTATTACAAAGCAAATCGTAAAGCTTAACCAAAAACTTCAAGCATTCTTATATCTTGCCGGAATCCCGAAATCATTCTCGGCTTCAACCATCTCGGTACCCACTTAGCATTCTTGGAATAACCTGCTCATTTAAACAACTATTGGGGTATAAGATACACTAGCTTAGTGAGAATTCCCTTAATTCCGTACCACAACAAGCAAGTATTAATCAAACATATGCTATGCATGAACAAACATGTGAGCAAGCAATTATGCATGGGTATCCGGAACCCACACACAGAACGGATTTACGCCCTCCGTATTGGGTTAGGAATGGTATTGAGTCTACACGACCGCATCTAGTCTCCAAGCCCTCGACTCTTAGCACTCGACTCGGCTAGGCTCATCCAAGGGTGCATCCACATGCGCCTTAGTACCCCTGAATGAGCTCTGGCACCGGGCTCGTTATCCAAACGAGGCAACAACGGACCATACCGATCGACCTGCGTAGGAGTAGCATGCTACCAGATGCAATATGTCCGATGCGATGCATGATCAATTTAATTTTTTTTTTTTGCTTAGGTTAAAACATTTATACGTTCTTTAGGGTGACCAGCCAATATCATACACATAACAGAAATAATACGAACAGTGCAGTTATCCAATCAAATCGTGGTTTCGATATACTTAAGTATTCTTTGGCATACATTCATCACAGCCTCATCATATATCCCATCCCCATTCATATCGATTTTTATCTTGTTCCTATAATTCTAATGCAACTAACTACAAACACAATCAAGGTAACAAAACAAGAAGAAAACTCACTCGGCCATTGGATCATCGGTCTTCTAGTAATAATAATCCGGTGGTAGGAAATCATCGAACTCGGGATTACCTAAAAAGGAAGAAATACTCTAATAAGTATTTCAACTCAAACTAATCCAACGACTTCTTACGAACTATCAAATTCGTAATTCACGTCCTAAGCGGGAATTCCAACTTAAAACGGCCATAACTTCGTCATTTTAACTCGGAATCTCGCAAATTTATATCGATTTCTATCTACTTCGGAAGAGCTTTCTAAATATGAAGTTTAAATCAAGTTTTGAAAATATCTAAGCCTCGGAAATGAGGGAACAGATCTGTACAGCGGTTATATAGATTCCAAAAATGCGGTTTTCATGAATGCACTTGAGATTCCTAAGTGAAAAATGAAACTAAATGCCATGGTAATGATTTTCCCTATCATGAATGTCATGATATGAACTCTAATGAGCCTAAGTTCCTATAAATTTTTAGACTCAAAGAATTTTAATAAACTTTTTCTTAGAAAATCATTTCATGCTATTGTTTAACAAGTAAATTTACTACACTTGGTCACATTTACTTATTACAAGGATTTTCTTTAGGAAAACTCCACTTTGTTTAAAGAAATTTTGACTCTTATATTAGTTATATCCTAAGGCCTTTATTTCTTTAATAAAATCTTCATTTGTAAACTTTTAAGTGGGTCTTTTACTAGGGTGGTTACAAAAATCCGAATTTAGAAAATTTCATTTTCAAGTTGATTCTTTTAAGAAAAATGCATTTTATACTTAGAACTTTAAGTATTTGTTTTACCTATACCCTAAGCACTTCATTTATTTAAGAAAATACCATTTTTGAAGTTGGAAAACTAGTGTTTTCTAACCATCTACCCATTATTACGAATTTGGCTTTCAAGACTTTTCACCCAAAATTTCTTTTAGACTTCATCTCTTGTTTTAAATATTTTCTTTAGTAAAAACTCATTTAAACTCATGAAAAACATCATCAAACATTATCTATCACCTATAGGCTTCATTTTTCTTGTAAAATACATGTTTAGAAGTTAGTAAAAGGGTTTTTAGTCCAGGGTTCCCAAGCCATCCGAATTTACACTAACTCATTTCTTGAAAAGTGTTTTCCTTTTTGGTTTTGTTAACTTATCTATCTATAGATCTATGTACTAGAAAGGTTATTTACTAAGGACAAAAACATTAAAGACTATGAATGCACATAAACTCAAAATAAAGATGAGATCTTAAATGTCTACATGAATATGAGTAGAAAAATGATAGATCTACTATATCAAGTGCTTAAATAGGTTTTGAAAACATAAAAACTATATTTTTATAAAAGATTTTTTGTTCAAAACACCTTTTGATGGATAAACATAAAGCTTTTGGCATGAAAGCTCCTTTAAATGTTAGATCTACTTTGTGATGGTTTGGTATTCTTGTTTTGATATTTCATTGTCCCTACCAAAAGATCATGGGGACATTTAGTTGAAATATCCAAGAATATCCTTGCCATAACAAGGATCTATGAGTAGAAGGAGTAGAAGTTTATTTACTTAGAGTAAAATAGGAGACAAAAGAAAGAAAATGGAAAGTTGTGTGTGTGGGGCGTGTGGCATGAAAGCCACGGCAAGGGTGAGGGGAGAGGAAAAAAGAGCACTTTTACCTTTTGAAAACCTTGAAATTGAAAGAATGAAGAGAGAGAAGGAAAGTGTAACTTATATATCACTTGGAATTAGGTTAAAATGGAATAAAAAATTTAAAAAAAATTGCAAATTGGATCTTGTCGAGGGGGTGGGTTTTCACGCCGGCACTATTCATGAAGGAGAGGGAAAAGTTTGATTTTCCTTTTTGTTTTGATTGATTTTTCTTTGATTTGATTTAAGTACAAATTGTCATAATTTGTATTAATGTTTAGGAGACAAAAAGCCTTTGAAATGGGAAGTGATTGAGTGATGGTAAGTGTTGCAAATATAGGGTGTACAAATGGGTAGCCATAGGTTGTACTTGTGAATAGTAATCAAGATAACTTAATTACCGGTAGTAGGAAAAATACGAATAAGAAGGTTATAACTGTATTTTTCGTAAGCCGGAAAATTATGAAATTTAATATTTTTGAAATCCTTATTTTATTTCGATTCAAATGAGTATTCACAAGTAAATTTTTGAAATTCTAGTTCCGGGGCACGCTTTTCTGTAATGGGTCTCGGGATGACCCGGAATTGAAATTTTCTTAAAATCTGATCTTTTCTTGTTTCGAAATATAATCAAGAAATATATTCAAAATTAATTTTTCTTATAAAGGTTTCTTATTTGGAAACCGAGGAAAAGCCGGAATTAGGGTTTCTAAGTCTTTCTCACAGAGCTTGAACTAAACCGGTTTAGGGTTTTCATTTTCCGGTTTCCGAAGTTTACTTGATTACTAGGAAACCTGGGGTATACATTATAAAAGTAATAAAATTTTGTAATGAAATAAAATGAATAGTGCAAAACTAATCAATTACCGGTAGAAATGAAAATACGATAAAAAGGTTATAACTGTAACTTTTATAACCCGAAAAATTATAATACGGATATATTTAGAAATCTTATAAAATTACTCTAACGGTACTAATGGTATGTTTTTTATATCTCGAGCCCCGGGACACGCTTTTCGAAGTCTGTATCCGAACAGGTTCGAAATAGGTCAAATTTACCAATCTGATAATTATAAACGAACTTATATTACTATATATTTAAACTACATCTCGGCCTCTAGGGTTAGGGGCGCTAGATTGTCGGACTTACACTATTGTATTCCGGTTAGGGTTTCCGGGTGATTTCCCGATTTAGACCTTTGCCAATTTGGAAACTGATATTTATGTTTATATAACATATTTAATTTGAGAAATTTATTTTAAATTTTATTTTTGTAAGT
The DNA here is from genome assembly GCA_024138025.1 of Combretum micranthum. Taxonomy (NCBI): domain Eukaryota; kingdom Viridiplantae; phylum Streptophyta; class Magnoliopsida; order Myrtales; family Combretaceae; genus Combretum; species Combretum micranthum. The sequence continues at coordinate 21,348 of JAMXBD010003002.1, forward strand.
ATTTAATAACTCTTAATGTTTTCGGAATTCTTGAATTGGGCTTCATTTCCAAAAGTTAATCATTATTTACTTTTAATAATTTGTTTTTGGGCTTTATATTATCCGATTTTACAAGCCGGAGCTAAATATGGAATTTTTCGTATGTCGTGGTTTTGAATTTGAAGACCACTGAGTTCTTATTTTATTTTTAAGGATTTTCATTTTCTCATGATTAAGAAATTTTTGGATTCGTTCGTGATTTAGGACTTATCGAAATTCGGTTTTAATTTGGAGTGATTTTTAGGGTTTATTTTCGACGTTCATTTTGGAATTATTTACTGAAATTTTCCGGGTCTTACATTATGTATATATATTTCTTTAGAGCATATAGGCTCACTTATTATTTATTTATTTCCATGCTTTGCGATTTATTTATTAATTCATGCAATTTATTAAGACTAGTCTTTCTAGTCTTAGACTTATCCATATCAAGTCAAAACAATTTTCATCTTTTCTTTTCTTTTCTTTTCTTTTCTTTTGGGGCTAGTCTATTCTTAGTCCCGGGTTACCTTGATGGAGCTAAGGCTCCCAATGCTTGACTATTTTATTATGTTTATTTACTTATGAGTATTTCTTTCTATCTTATTATGTATTATTCTTACTTTTTCATTGCTACGTAATCATATTCGTACATGATTATAATGTTGTTGTCTTAACTAAAAATAAAAATGGGTTTTTTCTTAAACAAGGAAAAGTGAACTAGATTTCTCAACAAAGCAGTTTTCAACAAGAAGTCTAAATATTGTTTTTAATAAATTCTTTTCAAAAGCTTAAGTAAGTTAATCATAAGTTTTAAAGTATTAGTGCCCAAGAATTCTTCAAATGAATGGAACTCATTTCTTTTATAAATCAAAACTAAATACTCCATAAAGATAGAATTTTTAGCCCTGAACTTAAGATTTTAAGTCAATCATATCTTTATAAGACTTAAATAGATTCAATATAGACTTTGAAAATCACATACTAAGAAAGTTTCTTCAAAACTTAAATTTTATATTGTTATTCTCTTTTCAAAATTAAAATGAAATTTTTACTAAGTTCTAATGTTAACAATTCTTTATTAATAAAGCTTTTCTTATAAACTTGTCTAAAGGAATTATTCCACCACTTGACAAATATTAAGGATGAAACAAGTTTTTCAAATCAAGATAAAATCAACTCACTATTTCAGAAACTAACTTAGAAAAATAAAATTTGCAAAGCAAGTCAAGTTTAAAGGTAAACTTATTTTCTAAAGAAGAAAAAGGATATAAAAATGAGAGGAAAACATACATATTTGACCACACCAAAAACTTAAGGGATATTTTGAAAAGCTTATTTTTTTAATCACTAGAAAAAAGTTAGTAGATAACTTAAAGAACCAAATTTTTGAAAATTAATTTACTTTCAAAAAGATAAGAAATAGAATTATAATAGGAAACACTCTCACTCATAACAACTCAGATATATTTTTGTTTTCCTTTTAACAATTCAAAAAGGAGAAATTTTCAAAAGTTTTATCTTTTAAAACCGTCAAAGACAAATTTTTTATGAAATATCAATATTGAGACAACACTACAAAAATCATGCATACAATATGAGTGCCTATATATGTTCAAAGGATTTTTCCACTATATGCTTGTATCTATATATTTTGCTTAAGGATTTTTTAGTAAAGTAAAGTTTGGAAAAATCATATTTTGTAAACTATAAATTTGTAACTATTATGTACCATCGTATATTCCAACCCAAATAGCTTTTTATGACAAAAATAACCTTAGAATGGATAGATTTTTTCGAGTAGGTAGAAAACAGATATTAGTTGCGCAATTCCGAGTTAAAATGATCAATTATGGCCATTTTAAGTTGGAATTACTCTCTATAACGAATTTTAAAACGATCTTATGACATAACTTTTGATAAGTACCATAGATCAACAAGAAATACACCTCCTTAATATTCTTCTTGATTAGGTGATCCGAGGAGGAGTATTCATATCCTAAGGATTATTTTCATTAATGGAAATTCCGATCGACTCCTCCATAAGAAAGAAGTGTCCTCATGGCTGAGTGAGTTTATTCCCTACATTTTTCATACTTGGTTGTGCTTGTAGCTAGAGGCACTAGAAGTAGAAAAAGATGAAAATGAATTATGTATTATAATATTGGTTGAAAGAATGCTAAGCATACCGATACATGAATCATTGTTAATTAACTTGTGTTTTACTATTATCATGTTAGAGTGTGTGCAAATTTTGTTATCACCTTTAAATTACTTTAGTCATATATTATGAGTTATCTTAATTAATTCATGCATATCACGTAGTTAGTTTCATCTCATGAGCTATTGTACTCGATGGGACAAGAGTATAGTAGCCGGGTTTGCAGGAGCCATAAATCTGTAAGATAGGTGATTAGGAGTCTGAAAGAACTATTTCAAGATAGGCGACTAGGCGCTTGAAATGAACTACGTGAGTTGGATTTTAAAGATGGGTTTTAAAGAGCCTGAAACACCTAACTCTGAATGGAGGGGTAAATCCATTCAAACATATGATTTCCAGTAGATCATATGTATTGCTTGATCACTTATTTGATGTATTCATATGCTTGTTTAATAACTTGTTTGAAAATATTTATACAAGTACGTTGATTCAGAAATATTCTCACTAAGCTAGTTATGCTTATACTTCGATAGACCTTTGTTGTAACAAGACTATATCTTTATGCCCGAAGACTTAATATACTCAAGTAGGATTATGTTTTGGAAAAGCTTCTGGAAATCTTTTGAAGATCTTAGGTTAAATATCTTTTAATATCTTTTGGTGTTCGTATTATTTCCTTGTGTGAAAGGCTAAGACGATATTATGATTATTTGGAGATTTATAGGGGAAAAGCCCTTAAGATAATGTAAGGATTATATTCTTATAATGTTGAAATGAGATGGTTATCTAGAATTCTTGTATGTTGTATTTACTATCTCGAATTATACATCCCACCAGTGTCTCCATTGTTGTGATAGACGCCTTACATATGGTGCTGAAACTTTTGCATGACTTCAGGAAATCATCCTTAAGTTTTAATACCGTATGTGGTGGACTGTCACTTTTATGATACCCTTTGGGGCATGACAGTAAGCATGTAATAAAGTGTTTTGCTACTCTTCTTTTCGCTAAAAGAGATAACATGTGCTTAAAACTAGAATTAGATAAAAAGATACCAAATGCGACCGTTTCGTTTGTTCTAGGAAGCAACCCGTGGAGACTAGGCCATGAACAAACATCCTTTCCAAGGAATCGCAAGAACAAGAAGCACCTCCACCATAAGATCAAAATCAAGAAATTTTAACTGCTCTAAGACATTTGACAGATATGCTAAAAGTGTTCTTACATCAAGCACCCATGATTTTTGCACCTACTCCAGTTATGAGAATTCAACTTGGAACTACACCAACAACCCGAGTGCCTTTCCCCACAACTAATCCAAAACCCAAAGCTAAGAGGTGTAAGCTACCTGAACCTTCTAAAAGGAAAATGCCATAACTCATAAAGTCAAATGCTAGAAGTGTAAAGGAGGACACTTTCCTAAAAGTTGCCCCCAATTGCAGTGTAGATGTGGCTTTTGTGGAGACCCGAATCACAAAATTCGTGACTGTCTTAAAAAGGCTAGTACTGTCTACTTTGCCCACACTAAGGAAGGAAACCATGCAAATAACTACCTAAAGACATTGAGGGAATGTTATGTGCAGATGCCCCATCCGCCAAACTGAAAATTGCCATAAAAATACCATAGTAACTTATCTCCTATACAAAGAAAGGGATCTCTATATACGAATGTGCATGGAGCTAAAGATCCGCTGGTCAAACCAATCTCATCACCCAAGAGAAATAAACCATTCAAAAGAGAATTTAGAATTCAGTCTAAAAATCCCACAATAGTACCTCACAACATGGGAAAGGAAGAAGATCTTAATGAAGGAGACAAGGAATCAATAGGATCAACGTGTCAAGGAGATGTCTCTACCCTGTGAAGAGAAACTCGAAACAAAATTGGAAATTAGATCTTTCATAAAGCTTCTAAAAGTATTGTTAGGAGTAACGCTTTTGTTAAAAAATCAACGACGATGTAAACAATGTCTAAGTAGTGGTTTGCAAGTAAGATGAAATTGTCATGTTTTGCATCCTTTCTTTGAGCTTTTGTAAATGAAAGATTTAAGCCTTCCTCTTGTCATGTATTTTGCTTTAATGATATGAATTTCCTTTTTATTACCTTCATTTTTGCAAGTTTTCAATATTTCTTTTTATAATTTATGTATTCCATACTCGAAAGCTTTGAGGCATGTTTCCCTAAATCTTTCCGAACATCTAAAACTTAATAAAAACTCGAAAGCCTCACATTGGACTAAATAAAACTATAGATCACATAGGAGATGCACCCGCAACCAAAACAAATCGAAGATACCCCCTACAAAACCTAAGAATAGAAGAGGCCATAACTTTGAGCAACATGAAGCAACGTTTAGTAAATTATTATAATATTCCCCGGAGGCATATAAGCATAGCGAGGTGTCACGCCCCAAAAGGTACCCTAAACGTAACAGTCCGCTGCACTCAATATTAAAGCTTAAGTATAACAACCTTAGTCATTCCCAAAAGCTTCGATATTAGGTGTAAGGCATGCTCTCACAATTTTAGAGAACCGTACTTTGAAATATGAAGCTTAAGAAGATACAATAACAAATTAAGAAATGGAAATCATAATATTCATTCATTTATAAATAATGTTTTACAAGTTTTAGGGGCATTCCCCCATCAAGATATGCTAGAGTCTATTACAAGAAAATTTTCTATGAAGTCTACATCTAAGCTAATGTTAAACTTCATCTAAAATTCCTTAACTAAAACGGGAAATACCTAGGTGCACAGTTCTCGTGGCTTCAACCACAAAAAGTTAAACTACAAGAGATATCTATATGGGTATAAGCTAACAGGCTTAGTGAGAATTATTTCCATAAATAAATACTTGAGTAGCAAAATTCACACAAGTTATTTAAGCATTCAAGTGAAATACAACATACACGTGAGCAAACAAGGCATATAGTTTTCCAAGAACCATATGTTGAATGGATTTACACCCTCCATTGCGGGTTTGGTAAAGATAATAAGTAATCCCAAACCAAGTCATCTTAGTTAATTCATGCTTTTGATCATCATCACTAAGTATATTAAGTCTACTCGTGTCAAGCCATGCTTTTGATTTACCGCCAGGCATTTGCTTTCGATCATTGCCACTAAGCATTGCTTTTGACCGTGTTACTATCCTTTTACCTAAGGATAATGACCCAATACAATGTGACTCACTTCGTGGTAGAGGTGTTCAAAAAAACCGATCAAACCGAGAAACCGAACCGAAACCGAAACTGAAAAACCAAACCGAAAAATTAGGTTAACCAGTCCATCGGTTTCGGTTTAGGTTTACGGCTTTTAATTTTTTCGGTTTTCGGTTTCAGTTTCGGTTTGTAATTAAAAAAACCGATGGTTAACGGTTAACCGGTCCAATAATTATATATTTATAATATTAGTTAATTTTTTCAAAAATATAATATAAGTATATGAAGTGAAACACGGCACCGTGACCCTAAGCCTTTTTCTCTTTATTTAATTATTTCTTTCTCATATCCTTCTACAGTTATGCTGCTTTGCTCTCACAAGTCAACTCATAATCACGCCTCAATCCTCAATCTCACGACCATTATAAAGACAGATCCAGTACATCTAAACTCTTCTTGATGCAGCACCATGAATTGCTGCAATGTACACAAGTTGTGTGGCTGAAAGGATGATTAAAAATGCCTTCATTATTCTCTGAAAATATGAACAAACGGAAATTTATCAGCTGTAAAACAAAAAATGGATAATTATTATATTGAATGGTTAAAAACCGAAATCCGAAAAAATTAACCGAAAAAAATGGTTAACCGTTAAGGCGGTTAACCATTAATAATGGACTGGTTACGGTTTGCATTTTAGAAAAACCGATAGTTATGGACCGGTTCAAAAAATAGAGCCATGGACCGGTTAACGGGTCCATGAACACCCCTACTTCGTGGTATGCATAAATCAATTTATTTATGATATCAAAGCATCATTATTGTCAATTTAAAGTGATCATAGAATTTCAGACATATCAAGTACTATACTAAGATAAGCAATCCTTTACAATCAATTCCTACCTCGATATTCTTAGTATTCTTTGATGCAACTTTACATGCATAACATTTTGTCTTTCCTTAATTCTAATGCATCTACACTACAAGCACAATCAAGTACACAATTTAAGAAAATAAACTTACATTGCCATGGCGATACTTCTTCTAAATGGAAGAGTCGATCGAACAATCCACTTAGTCAAAATAGTCCTCGGGATATGGATACTCTTCCTGGGGATCACCTAGTCAAGAAAATAACGTATAATGAGTATTTCTTGATAACCCTTTTGTAATTTGATAAAACTATATCACAAGAACGTCAAAATTCATTTAGAAGACAATTCCAACTTAAAATGACCATAACTTGGTCATTTTAACTCGAAATTGCGCATATAATATAACCGATGTCTACCTACTCAAACAGTTCTTAAAACTATTTTCACCAAACTAGGTCATTTGAGCTCCAAAATAGTGGCGATCAAATTCACCATGAAATATCCCATCCAAAGGCATTTGTTTCAATCATTAAATCATCTAAAAATTGCTTTGGTAAATACTTAGTTATCTATATAGTTGAAAAATTCCTTTTTATAGATTTATAACTCACATTTTATACATGTTCAAGTATTTGTTATCCAAACAAAATTCTTTAGTAAAAACAATATTAGTTAGAAGTTTGGAAAAATCATAATTTACAAGAAATCCTTTTTGTAAATTCTTCAAAGATGAATCTTTTTATTCTTTTGTTTTCAAAGAGTATTTTATGTTTATCTTACTATTTTCTTTGGTGACTTTTCCGTAAAAAATGAATTTCTCTATTTTTTTTCATTTTTGAAACTTCTAACACTAGTGTCACTTTTCCTATGTATTTTCTTTGACTATTATTTTGATCTTTTTAAATCTTGGTTTGAAAACTTACATTTCCTTTTTTTATGGGGTTTTCTTTATATTATGTTTTTAAGGAAAACATTTTTGTAATCAAGAATCCTCTTCCTCAATTTTATAAAACAACTCTATCACTACTATAATTTTGGTTTTAGAAAAATCCTTTCAAAATAATGGTATTTCCAAAATTATAGTGAGTTTTTCCTAAGAGAAATGGATTCCTTTTATTAATTTAGAAACTCTAAATTCATTTAGAACTCTTCTTTGGTGACAAAAATCTCTTTTGCAAAAAGTATAGTTTAAACTTTGTGGTTTAGATAGCAACCTTTATTTTGCATGAATATGAGAATAATAACAAGCAAAATTATAGCAACAAAATAATAAGCAAGATAATATAAGTCAAGTATTGAGAGTCTTCGCTTTGAATCAAAGCTCTCAGACTAAGAAATAAACTAGTCCGAAAAAAAAAAAAGAAAATTGTTTTGACTTGATGAGGGTAAGTCTAAGACTAAAAAGACTAGTCTTAAAATAGCATGAAATAAGTAAATAAATTGCAAAGCATGAAAATAAATAAATAACAAGTGAGCTTATATGCTCTAAAGAATATATATAGATACATAAATATATTTAGTTAAACATAAATAAGAAGTTAGCATAATAACAACAATAATATGAGCAAAGTATAATAACAACATAAAAATATAGCAATGGATGTTCATGAATAAGAACAATACATGAACATAGTATAGCTTTCATAACAATAAGTTTAGGAAACTCATACCATAGTCATGTAAAGTGACATGACATGGTAGCAGTAATATGAAGAAAGTTTATTACCAAAAAGATAAATGGTAGTGAAGAAAAATGGTGGTGTTAGTCAGAACTTGAGAGGATTTTGGGAGTATATAGAGAGGAAATTTGAGAGAGAGTTTGAGAGGAAAATTTTAAAGAGTTTTGGTAGAAAATTTGTGAGTGGATGAAGTGTGAAAGAAATAAAAGAGGATGGGGGTATTCATAAGGAATGAGAAGTGAAAATTATGTGATTAAAATAAATGCAAAAAAAAAGAAAAATATATGAGTGAAAGGAGAGGGAGGGGCGTCGGCCTTCCTTAAAAAGAAAGAGAGATGTTTAATTTTTTTTATATTTTTGTTAATTAAGTGTAATAATATGTAAGATAATTGTGATATAAAGTATATGGAAAAGGTAAAAAGTAAGAAAAATAGGTATGTAGAGTGTAAGAGTAGGTGATAGAAAAAGTAGAGATAGATGAATAATATAGAATAGTAATGAATATGTAATGTAAAGTAGATATGACTAATAAAATACCGATAGTAAAAAAATACGTGTATAAATGCGATATCTGATATTTTTAGTTACAAAAAAATTATAAAAATAATATTTTTGAAAACCTTATATTTTTACGAGTCTAAAGATATATTCGAAATATTTTTATTATCCTGAGCCCCAGCACACGTTTTTCGAAAACCGTATCCAATCGAGTTTAAAACGAATTACAGATTAATGAATCTGATATTTTTGAGCTCTCTTATGTTATTAGGAACTATTTTATCTACTAATCTCATACTTACTCACTTAGGATTACGAAAGCGAAATCGTCGAACTTAAACTATTACATCTAACAAGGGTTTTATTGACTTTAAGGTTTCCGATTGACCTTCTAATTAGGGATTAAGCTTAACCGATCGTAAAACTTCGGGGGTTTACACGAGGAACTCAAAAGACAAGTATTCTTGTCATGCCTCGATGGTACCTTAAACGTGGCAATCCGCACATACGATATTAGAACTTAAGAATGACTTCTTGAAGTTATGCGAAAGTTTCAACACCATATGTAAGGCGTTTATCATAACAATAGGAGACACAATGGGATGTATAGTTCAAGATAGTAAATACAACATACAAGAATTCTAGAGAACCATCTCATTTCAACATTATGAGAATATAATCCTTACATTATCTTAGGGGCTTTTCCCCTATAAATCTCCAAATAATCATAATATCGTCTTAGTCTTTCACACAAGGAAATGATACTAACACCAAAAGATATTAAAGGATATTTAACCTAAGATCTTCAAAAGATTTCCATAAGCTTTTCTAAAACATAATCTCACTCGAGTATATGAAGTCCTTGGGCATAAAAGATATATTCCTGTTGCAACAAAGGTCTATCGGAGTATAAGCATAACTAGCTTAGTGAGAATATTCCTGAATCAACGTACTTGTACAAATAATTTCAAACAAGTTATTAAACAAGTATATGAATGCATCAAGCAAGAGATCAAGCAATACATATGATCTACCGGAAATCATATGTTTGAATGGATTTACCCCTCCATTCAGGGTTGGGTGTTTCAGGCTCTTTAAAACCCATCTTTGAAACCCAACTCATGTAGTTTATTTTAGACTCCTACTCGCCCATCATATAATAGTTCTTTCAAGCTCCTAATCGCCCATCTTGCAGATATATGGCTACTGCGAAGCCGGCTACTATACTCTTGTCCCATCGAGTGCAGTAGCTCATGAGATAAAACTAACTATGTGATATGCATGAATCAATTAATTTAACTCATAATATATGATTAGATTAAATTAAAGGTGATCACGAAATTTGCACACACTCTAACATAATAATAGTAAAACACAAGTTAATTAACAACGATTCATGTCTCGGTATACTTAGCATTCTTTCAACCAATATTATCATACATAATTAATTTTCATATTTTCTTACTTCTAATACCTCTAGCTACAAGTACAACCAAGTACATAAAAGGTAGGAAATAAACTTACTTGGCCATGAGGATCTATCTTTCTTACGGATGAGTTGATTGGTAAATCCACTAATCAAAATAATCCTCTGGGTATGAATACTCCTCCTCGAGATCACCTAATCAAGAAGGATACCCGTAATGAGTATTTCTTAATGATTCTATGGTACTTATCAAAAACTATGTTATAAAATCGTTAAAATTCGTATAGAAAGTAATTCCAACTTAAAATGACCATAACTTGGTCATTTTAACTCGGAATTACGCAAATAACGTACTGTTTTCTACTTACTCGAAAATATCTATCCATTTCTAAGGTTATTTTTATCATAAAAAGCCATTTGGGTTAGAAAATACTACGGTATAGAATAGTTACGAATTTATAGTTCACAAAATATGATTTTTCCAAACTTTTCTTTACTCAAAAATCTTTAAGCAAAATATATGGATATATATATATAGTGGAAAAATCCTTTGAACATATATGGGCACTCATATTGCATGCATAATTTTTGTAGTGTTGTCTCAATATTGATATTTCATAAACAATTTGTCTTTGATGGTTTTAAAAGGTAAAACTTTTGAAAATTTCTTCTTTTTGAATTGTTAGAAGGAAAACAAAAATATATTTAAGTTGTTATGAGTAAATGTTTTTCTATTATAATTTCATTTTCTCACTTTTCGAAAGTAAGTTCATTTTCAAAAAATTTGGTTCTTTAAGTTATCTACTAACTTTATTTCTAGTGATTGAAAATAAGCTTTTCAAAATATCCTTTAAGTTTTTGATATGGTCAAATATTTGAAGTTGTGTTAAATGTATGTTGTCCTCTTATTTTTATGTCATTTCTCTTCTTTAGGCAATAAGTTTACCTTTAAACTTTACTTACTTGGCAAATTTTATTTTTCTAAGTTGGTTTCTAAAATAGTAAGTTGATTTTACCTTGGTTTGAAAAACTTGTTGTATTCTTACTATTTGTTAAGTGATAGAATAATTCCTTTAGACACGTTTATTAAAAAAGCTTTCTTAATAAAAAATTGTTAACATTAGATCTTAGCAAAAATTTCATTTTAATTTTGAAAAGAGAATAACAATATAAAATTCAAGTTTTGAAGAAACTTTCTTAGTATGTGATTTCCAAAGTCTATATTGAATCTATTTAAGTCTTATAAAAGATATGGTTGAGTTAAAATCCTTCAATGCTAAAAATTCTTCCTTTATGGAGTATTAAGTTTCGATTTATAAAAGAAATGAGTTCCTTTTATTATTTTGAAGAAATCTACGTTACTACTTCTTCTAGAATTTATGATTAGCTTATCCTTTGAAAAGAGTTTGTTGAAAAGAAAACTTATATTTTTTTGTTGAAAATTCCTTTGGTTAAGAAATCTAGTTTACTTTTCTTTATTTAAGAAAGAACCCAATTTTTTTATTTTTACTTAAGACAACAATATTATAATCATGCATGAATATGATTATGTAACAATGTAAAAGTAAAGATAATACATAATAAGATAGAAAGAAATACTTATAAGTAAATAAACATAATAAAATAGTCAAGCATTGAGAACCTTAGCTTCATGAAGGTATCCCGATCATGTATTGGGAGCCTTAGCTTCATCAAGGCAACCCGACACTAAGAATAGACTAGTCCTAAAAGAAAAGAAAAGAAAAGAAAGAAAATAATTTTGACTTGATATGGACAAGTCTAAGATTAGAAAGACTAGTCTTAATAAATTACATAAAACAAGTAAATAAATAAATTGCAAGACATGAAAATAAATAAATAACAAATGAGCTTATATGCTCTAAATAAACATATATATATATATACATAATATAAATAACAACAACATAATATAAAATATGAACATGAACAAAAACAAAACATGAACATATTGTTACTTCTTTAATTCATATGAGTCTAAGAAACATGCACTAAGCTCATGCTAAGTTGTATGAACATGACAAAGAATATAGGTAGGATTTTTACCTACGGTTTAATGGAGAATTTGAAAAGAGATGAATGGGTAGTGTTTTTGTTATTTTCTTCTTGAAGTTGTAGGGAATGGTAGAGAGTATTTTGAGAGAGATTTGTTGGAGAGAGGTTTTGAGAGGGAATTTTGGTAGAGTTTTGTTATGTAAAATGAATGTGTGAAAGAATAAAGGAGGAAGGGGGTATTTATAGAATTTTTGGAGTGAACTTTTTATGTAATAAAATAAATTGAAAAGAAATTAATGCAGAGAAAGAGAGAGGGAGGCCAGCGCATATATAGGGGAGAGAGAGAGGATATTTTGTTTGTTTTGTAATTTTTTTAAAGAAAAGAAATAATGTGTAAGGTTTTATGTGAATAAAGTTGTATTAAAAACTTAAAATGTAAGAAAATAGGTATGTAGGTAGTAAGAAATAGGTGTAAGAAAAAGTAGAGATAGTGAAATAGTAATGAACAGTAGAAATAGTACTATGAATAGTAGACTAGACATATAAAATACCGATCGTAATAAAAATATGCGTAAACGAGCTATATCTGTTATTTTTAGTTACCAAAAAATTCTAAAACTAATATATTTGAAATCCTTGTTTAATTACGAGTCTTTTGGTGTTATTGGAATATTTTTATTATTTCGAGCTTCAGGACACGCTTTTCTTGAAATAATCCCGTTTGAGTCCGAAAGACACTCGAAATTCACGAATTTGATATTTTTGTATTACCCTATATTATTACGAACTATTATAAGCCATTAACTCAATTTCGTTTTCTAGGGTTTAAGAACGCGGGATTGCCAGATTTGAAATTGTTTTATTGTCTTGATCCTTGTTGACTTTTGAAACTCCAGTTTGACTAGGGTTAGGGTTTAATCCAATTTTACTCTAGAAATTGAGGAGTCAGGGATCGGATAGATGGTCCTTCTCATGTTCGGGTTTTCGAATCAAACGATTATTAAACTTTCTATTTTTGTTTTTGAAGATTCTCTTATGAAACCCCGTGATCGATATTGCTTAAGGTTCGATCTCAACTTGGGTCAGACTTTAGGGTTTCAATTCAGTATTCACAATTCTTGAAAAATTCAGGGGCTTACAATTCTTGAATGGTTTGAACGAAGATCGTTGAGTCAGATTAGAGGAATTCGATATCAATAGCTTTAAAGAAATTGTGGAAAGAGCCAGAATTGTGGAGAATGCTAGAAAGTAAAGGCTAGAAAGAAATATCGTGGAATTTAAGAAAAAGCCTTATCATGGAACAAGTTCAACTACTAAGATTTGGTATACTCCAATCCATTAATGGTTCAAATAAGGACGGGAACCCAACAACAGAAGAGATACAATGTTGGAAGTGTAAAAAGAAACATTACCCCAAGCAATCCCCACGTCTACAATCTAAGTATTACCTCTGTAGGAGCCCCAATCACAAAATAAAGGACTGTCCTAAGAAAACTACCACCATGTGCTTCATTTACACAAAAATAGGGCATTTGCTAAAACGAGTCCTGGATGGAAAAACCCACATATCAAGTCATTACGTCCATTTTGTAACAAAAAGTACGAAGGTCGTAGAAGAAATAGGAAAGAAAAACCACTCGGGAACACATCCACCTAGAATAAATGTACACAACCTACAATGATAGTGAGTGCGTGAAGAAGCCAGTGAAGTGAAGATAGAACTCGTTGCCATAGAAGAGGATGATATTTGCGGACATTATTAAGCATCGAGATTAGCTTCGTACCCTTAGTTGTTCGAATATCCTTATATACCGCTAAAACTAAAAGAACGGTTCGTTGATTAGTAACGCCAGTAGGGTAAATAATCGACCTAATCTAATATAGAATGGATATGTAAACCCCCAAATTTTCGGAATCAGTTTAGCATAAAACCCTAAACCGGAAGTCAAACGGAACCCTAAAAGTCAACAAAACCCTAGTTTACCGTATCCCCCCCCCCACATTATACCTCCCCCAACTAAATCCGGCATTGCCGTTTTCTTTGGCCCTAGAAACGAAGTTGGGATAATTAGCTAGAATAGTTCGTAATAACCATAGGTTTTATAAAAATTTCAGTTTCGCAAAATTCGGGTGTCCTTCGAACCCGATCGGACACAGTTCTCGAAAAACGTGTCCGGAAGCCCGGAATAGTAAAAATATTCCGAATACACCGTTAGACTCGTAAAAATATAAGTTTTAAAAATATCAGTTTCGTAATTTTTCGGTAAGTAAAAATAACAGATATAGCTATTATACGCGTATTTTCTTACTACCGGTACTTTAATTGTCATATCTACTTTACATTACACTATTCATTACTATTCTACACTATTCTTTTATCTCTACTTTTTCTTACACCTATTCTTACACTCTACATAACCTATAATCTTAACTTTTTACCTTTCCCATAACTTTATATCACATCTACTTTACATATTACATCTTTTATTTTCCAAAAAGTCAAAAAATAAATCAATCCCCCTCAGCATGGCCGGCCCCCCCCTCTCAATGCCCTCAATTTTTTTAATTTTACTTTATTTTAATCACACAAAAATCACTCTCAATTTCCTATAAATACCCCCTTCTCTTTCACTTCTTTCACACCACTTCTACACTAAAATTACTCTCTCAAAATCTCTCAAGAATTTCTCTCCAAGAAGTCCTCTTTAGCTCATCTCCTTTAGGTAAAAATTCTTCAAGAAGTTTCCATGTTCATCTACTTAGTATGAACTTAATGTGTGTTTTCTAAAACCATGAAGGTTAAGAAAGCAACAATAGGTTCATACTTTGTTTTTGTCCATAATCATAATTCCTTTATGTTCATGTTTCTTTTATATTCATTTATGTTTCTCTTATGTTCATTTATGTCTTTTATGTTCATAACTATCTACTATATCTATATAGCTATATATACTATTTAGAGCATATAAGCTCATGATCTTGCAATTTATTTACCTTTCATGCAATTTATTTACTTCAATGCATTTTATTTATTCCAAGTTGTTTTTAAGACTAGTCTCTAGTCTTAGACTTGTCCTCATCAAGTCAAAACAAGTTTTCTTTCTTTCATTTTATTTCATTATGGGACTAGTTTACTTCTTAGTCCCGGGAGCCTTGAAAAAGCTAAGACTCCAATACTTGACTTTATTATGCTTTATGGTTATTATTATTCTCATAATCATGTTCATTTAGATTGTTGTCCATAATTTTATTTAAAAAAAGAAGAATTTTGTCACTTAGAAATAAGTTTATGTAAAGTATAAAATCTATAAAGCAACACAAAATAAACTCATTCCTTTTCATGTTACAAAAAGAACTCACTATAATTTTATAAACTACTTTTACTTTAAAAAGCACTTAATCCTTATTATCCACCTTGTTTTTCAAAAGAAAATATTTTGTTGAAAAAATGGTTCTTTTCATAAAAAGAAAATAAGATGATGACTAAGGAAATTTTTAAGTAAAGACCTTTACAAATAGGCAAAGAAAATTATGGTTTGAAAAAATAAAGTTATTCTTTTCAAAGTTACAAGAGGAAATAATAATATTTAGAAATTAGTTTTCTACAAAAAGTCTTAATTATTCCACATTGTTTTTATGAAGAAAACAAATTTTCATGCATGGATGATTTTGAAAAATAAGACATGAGAAAAGAATGAGAAATATCAAGTAAGATTTTTGCAAAACAAGTAAACAAAGGAATTTAAGAAGAAAAATGAAGAAAGCATATTTCCTAAAAACTTCAAAATAGTATTAATGTAACTTAGAAAGTAGAAAATTTTATTTTCAAAGTCACTTAGAAAAGATAAATAAAACCAACATAAAACGTTTTTAGAAAAAAAAGAAACAAGGTATTCATTTCAAAGAAATTTACAAAAACAATTTCCGAAAAGCTTCAACCGACATTGTTTTACCTAAGAAAAAAATTGGACAACAAGACACTTGAGCATGCTTAAATATGAGTTATATAGTTATAAAAAGAGAATTTTTCAACTATATAGATAACTAAGTATTTATCAAACAAATTTTGATTTCTTGAACCAAAGTTGTTTTTACTTGGAAATCCGTGGTGAATTTTGTCGCTACTTTTTCAGAGCCTATATGGCCTTGTTTGTTGAATATAATTTTGGAAATGGGTAGATCTTTTCGAGTAGGTAGAAATCGGTATATTATATGCGCGATTCCGAGTTAAAATGACCAAGTTATGGCCATTTTAAGTTGGAACATTCTTCATACGAACTTTAACGTTCTTTGACATTGTTTTGTCAAAATTCAAGAAAATCATCAAGAAAAACTCATTGTGGGTATTTTCTTTGGCTAGGTGACCCCGAGGAAGGATTCCTTTACCCCGAGAACTATTACGATTAAGTGGAGTGTGTGAACGACTCATCCGCTTAGAGGAATAGACGACAATGGCATCGTGAGTTTATTTCCATTAAATGCTATACTTGTTGTGCTTGTAAATTAGTTGCACTAGAGTTAGGAAAAGATAAACCGATATGCATGTAAAATAATTCTTGAAAGAATTCTAAGAATATCGAAGCCAGAATTGTTCTAAGTGATTGTTTTAGTTTAATATTGATTTGTGTGAAATTCCTTGATCGCCATAAAGTTGAAAATAATTATGTTATGACTTTATAAATTAATGAACTCATGCATACCACGAAGTGAGTCACATTGCATGGTTGGGTTATTATCCTTGGGTGAGAAGGATAGTAAGCTCATGTCGAAAGCAACACTTGGCGGGAGATCCGAAAGCGATTGCTTGGCGGCTTAATGGAATATGCTTGGCGGTAGATCCGAAAGCAAGGTCAATCAAGTAGATTCGGAATGCTCGACGATGTGTGCTCGTGAGCAAGAAAACTTTTTATTTAAAACTACTTGAATTGAGGTTATGTATCACCAAACCCCGAATGGAGGGCGTAAATCCATTCAACATATAGTTCCCGGAAAACTATATGCTTGTTTGCCCACGTGCTTGTGCATTACATTTGTTTGATTAAATCAACTTGATTGAATCTTGTTACAAGAAGTTATTTATGGAAATAGTTCTCACTAAGCCTATTAGCTTATACCCCAATAGATATCTTTTGCAGTTCCTTACTTATGGTTAAGGCCACGTGGACCATGCGGGCAGGTAATCCTCTTGAACATTAGAAATTGGGTAAAAGTAGCATAGTATTAGCATGCAAATATTTATATAATAGATTAGTAATTTAGGGAGTTGTCCCTAAGTTTGTAAAGTCTTTGCCATGAATGAATAATTATTGTGAATCCTCTTTTCATAATATGTTTCTATATCTCCTTAAGCTTCATAATTCCATATATGGTCCTCTAAAGTTGTGAAAGTACGCCTTACACTTAATATAAAAGCTTTTGGGAATGGCTAAGGTTGTCATACTTAAGCTTTAATATTGAGTGTGGCGGACTGTCACGTTTAGGGTACCCATTGGGGACATGACAGGATAGATATAGGATTATCAAAAATTTAGTACGTAACAAATATAGAAATCAAACCAAACCTCATCTACCTTGTTGACACTAAAAACACCCGATCAAAGAAATATTAAAAGCATGAATATTTTAATTGTCACCTAAAAGATAGAAACATTAATGATAAAATCTCAACATACAATTCCAAAAATTTTCCCAAAATCAATAATATAATGAAACAACTTGATCTCAAACTTCATCAAGATCATCATGAAGGTGAAAACTATAAAAACACCGATATCTATAAAACAGTATGAACACAACATATACTATATGCACAATGTCATATATATATATATATATATATATATAATATATATATATATTATATAAGGGTGAAAAAGCGAATGTACAACCTTCTTTTGTCACGTCAGTATGGTGTTGTAATATGTCGTCTAAAGTCGAGTCAAGTGTCAGTCATTGGTCATCTTGGTTTAGTCTAAGTCGTATCCAAAAGTCAAGTAAGCGAAGATTGGAATCGCTAAACCAAATCTTATTGATTTATATATGTTGCATTGCATGGAATATCAAATACATAAGAGTTAACGAAATATTAAAAATTCTCAAAAATTGCTGAGTTAAGAAATAACGGTGCATGATAACCATTAATAAGACCCAATACTTCTTAATGAAAATAACAAGAAATATCAAATAAGTAAGGCAAAGAAGCAAATCCATGAATTCTTAAAACTTGTAAGAAAAAAATGTAAATATTAAATGAATAAAAGTACAATGAATCCCATATGTCAAGAATGCTAATAAAGTATGACAAGTTAAATAAACTACGTATGCGTAACAAGTTTTGAGGACAAAACTTTCTTTAAGGGGGGTAAGTTGTAAACCCCTGAATTTTTCGTAACTCTTGGAAAACAATCCTAAAATTAAAATACCATATCGAAACCATAAAATCCGACCCAAATTAAAACCAAACCCTAAACAATATCAAGTACGAAATTTCATGGCCTTAAGAAAAGAGAACCCTTAAAAACAAAAATAGGAATTCAATAAATGTTCGACTCAAAACCCAAACATGAAACAATTCATTATTCGATCCTAACACATAAATCAAGATGGAATATCAAAATAATATTCAACAACAAAATTATAGGACCCTAAGCCTTTCAGTTAATTTTGAAATAAAAAATCTAAATTCGCACTGAAAGTTAAATTGAGCCATCTCATAACCATAGACTCGAATAAACAATCTCGGCAACTCAAAAATATTAAATAAATAATAAAAATAAAGTAAAACATAAATTTTGAACCAAAATAGAATGCGGTCAAAAACCCCAAAATTTTATGACCTTACAAACAAATTAAAAGCTGGAAGTCACACCAGAACCCTAAAAATCAATAAAGTCTACAACAAATCCTAGTGTTTAGATCCGATAATCCCACGCTCTTAAACCCTAAACAACGAAATTGAGATAATTATGGATAATAGTTCGTAATAATATAAGGAAGCTTAAAAATATCAGGTTCGCTAATTTTTAGTGTATTTCGGATCCAAAGGGGATGAGTTTTCGAAAACCGTACCTCAGTACACCAGATGATAAAATATTCTGATAACACCGTTAAACTTGTAATAATGTAAGGAATCCAAAAATATCAGTTTCATAATTTTTCGATAACTAAAAATATCATATATTGCATTTATACGCGTATTTTTCTTACTACCGGTTAATTATTAGTCTTGTTTACTATTCATTATACTTTTATATTATTCATTACTATTCATCTATCTCTACTTTTTCTACTACCTATTCTGACTACCTATATATCTATTTTCTTACTTTTTACTTTTATCATACAACTTTATTTCACATCATACTTTAAATATTATTACCTTTCTTTGTAAAAATTAAATTTTTATCACATTTTTTCTCTCCCTTCCTCTCTTTGTCGTCCACCCTACCTCTCTCTTTCCCTCCATTTCTTTTCTTTTTCATTTATTTAATTAACTCTAAATTTTCACTCCAAAATTCTATAAATACCCCATTTTCCCTCCACTTCTTTCACACATTCATTTACCATAACAAAACCTTCCAAAATCACTCCTCAAATCTTCTCTCCACAATTCCTTTCCACCAAAACTCTCTTCAACTAAATTCTTCCAAAGTCTATCTCTACACATAAGCCATTTACCATATATCACTACCCCATAATCCTACATCTACCATCTTCATCCTTCAACATAAACACATTTTAAGTAAACACTTCCTACCATTATTTTTCCATGTTATGCAACTTAGCAAGACCATGGTGTTGTTTCTTAAAAACTCATGTGAGTTGTAGAAGCAACAACATGTTCATGTTTTGTTCTTGCACATACTAAGAATTCCGATCTTGTTGTTTTGTTAATATCATGTTATTATGTTGTTATTATTATTATGCTCATAATCTAATCTTATATATATGTTATTTTTAAATATATGTATACCTATATATTTCTTAGAGTCTAAATGCTCACTAACTTTCACTAACTTGCTTTTACTATTATTATTGCTCTTATTATTGCTTTTCTTTTCTTTTTTTTTTTTTTTTTTGGACTAGTCTAATCTTAGTCATCGGTTGTCTTGATGAAGCTAAGGCTCCCAATACTTGATTGGATTACCTTGATGAAGTTAAGGTTCCCAATGCTTGAATCTATTATTTTGCTTATTTTTGCTTCTTATATTATTATGGGATATTTTCATGTTTTCCATACTACATAATCATGTGATGCATCATTATAGTGATATTGTCTCAACAAATTTAAAGTGGAATTCTCTTTAACAAAAAATGGAACAAAACTCTTTTATTATATAACTTTGAACATAAATAAAGATTTTGTCATAAAAAAATAGAAAAAGTATTTTTATAAATTCTTTTAAAAATTTAGACAAACCCATCATAAATTTTCTTTAATAAAAATAAAGATGATTTTTACCAAAGAAATTAACTAAGAAAATAAACACTATCTTTTCATGATAAGTAACAAGATGTTTATTGAAACTTAGTATTATTAATTCTTCGATAAGCAAATTTTTCATAAATCTTACTTATAAGATTTTCACTAACTCCATAGTAAAAGCCAATAACTAAACTAGTATTCAAAGTTAAGATAAGAATCAAACCACTAGTATGATAAATCTCTTTAGAAAAATAAATGTTTGCCAAGTTTATAAATGATAAACTCATTTTAAATAAAAAAAAAAGAAGAATAAAAAAATGATAGGCTTCAAAGACAATAGATATTATCAACAACTTTAGAAATGTTGAAAGTGACTCTTCCACGTAAAAAATTTTGTAGAGAAATTAAAAGACCAAGTTTTTCGAAATAAAATTTATCTCTAAAAAAGTTAGGAAATAAAAATACAAGAGGAAAAAACTTATTTGTAATTTTCAATCAAAACCATTTAAAAATGAAAAATATAATTGATATCACTCCAATTACTAATAACTGGCCACAACTTAGGAAAAATTTTGGAAACATTACTTGTGGTAAAATTTGTAGATATCTAAAATGACCAATTAATAAAAATCAATTTATCTTAGGCAAATAAGATAAATTCATAAGAAAATACTCAATAACCTAAGAATTTATAAGTTCTTTCAAACTACTTAAAGAGGAAATTGTTAAGGTCCAAGTTTTCAAGTTGTTTTATTAAAAGTAATCGTTGAGACAACACCATTAGAATTTTGCATTCAATATTGGTATATATATATATATATATTCAAAGGATTATATATATATTCAAAGGATTTTTCAATCATATATATCCATATTTTGCTAAAGAATTTTGAATAAAGATAAGTTTGAAAATTGTTTTTCAAAGGCTACGATTTTCGTAGAGAATTTGTGAAATTTTTCGTGACCCAAAAGAATTTTTATGATGAAAATAACCCTAGAAATGGTTTTATCTTTTAAAGTAGGTAGAAAATGGTATATAATATGCGGATTCCGTGTTAAAATGAACAAGTTATGGTCATTTTAAGTTGGAATTTCATTTTATGCGATTTTTTACGAACATAGTAAATAGAATTACAAAGATTAAGTAGAGCTTCTACAAAATACTCATCCTGGTATTTCTTTTGTCTAGATGATGAGAAATACGGGATTTCCCTTTCGAGGATTGCTACAAGTAAGAAGATTGCAATATGGACGAGTGAGTTTTCCCTTACGTTTTATGTATTCGCGCATATGCCTATAGAATAGAGCACTAGACATTAGGGAAAGATAAAAATTAATATGCATACGGGTTATTATGGGTAGTATTTATATGATTCATTATGTGTGATCAATATATGATAAGCATATCGAAGCTCGACTAGTTGATTAATATAAATTGTTTCTACGTATATTGTTGTATGTGTGCAAATATTGATTGATAACCTTAAATGGATTAATGTCAAATTGGAAATTTCTTATAACTGAACTGCTCATGCATATCACTTGGAATATCATCTTTGCATTTGCTACTACTCCCCAGCGTGGGATTGGAATGGCGAACTGCCTAGCTATATCTTGAGGAATTAAGACGTTCGAGAAATACGACCTCATGATATAGCTGAGCCGGATTGACTACTTTGGATAAGGAAAGCCCAGGGACTAGTAGTATGGTTCATTAGAACCCAAGATGCACACAAAATTTCAAGGAGGTTATTGGTGACCCATTCAAATCATTCCCTAACGACCGAATAGAGGAGTAAATCCATTCTACATACGAAATCGGATAGTCGTATGTATTGTTTGATCATATGGTTGCTGCATTTCATATGCTTGCTTAATGGGCTTATTTGACTGCTTTATTATGAGTATATTTTGCGTAAGGCATATCTCACAAAGCAAGTTATGCTTATTCTCCAATAGATTTTTGATGTCGTAGGATTATTGGTTTTGTGCCCAAGACCACCTTGACTGTCCGTAGAACCTACACTTTTGGAGAGCTTTTGGAGAATTCTATTTGAAGACTTTAGATTAGATTTCCTTTAGAAATCTTTTAGTTTTAGTTATTTGATTTATTAAGACTATGTTACTATGGAGGTTTATCAGAAGAATTCCCTGTAGAAGTTGTAAGACCTTATATTTTAATGAATTATAATATTATTACTTTGATTGTTCTACTGCCATTATCTTAAAATTCATAACTCCACCGATTTATTTTTATTGTGAACGTATGTCTTGTACCAATATGAAAGCTTCCGAGTGACTAAGGTAGTCTTTCTCAAGTTTTAATATTGTGCATGGCAGGCTGTCTCGTTTAGGGTACTTGTTGGGACAGGGCAGTGTCAATAAAGTAGGTGATGCTTTCTATGCCCAGTAGCCTATAAATAAATGGGCAAGCATGAGTTGCAGAGTATGTACCAACAGTGTAAATCAGTACTAACGTAGATTAGTTTTCTAAAGGATTCTTAGGTGAAAGAATTTCCATTTCTTCTTAATTTAGAATTTCTTCTGTTTTCTGGGTAAAATCAATTTAACCCGATTTTGTAATTTCCATGAATTTCAAAGCAATTAATTAATTAATCTTTCGAAACTAATTTATTTATTCTAATTCATGCTTATTTTGATAAATATATGGAGAAATAAACTCCTATAGCTTAGGGATTACAAATCCAATTCCTAATTCAATTGATTTCAAATGCGCTTTCAAGTTAATTTGATTGGGTGTTTGTAATTAATGACTTGAACTTAAACTTGTGGTTTGTAAAGGAGTGGTGCACTGTTTTAGATCCATGATTGGTTTCAATTGGATAGATCAAGAGATCATTCAATTGAATAGATCTATGGTTGCTAATGGAGTCAATCCTAACTACCTCTTGCCGAGGAATGGGTGAAGACTTTTCGTCACTTGTTTTAAAAATTCATTGAGTTGTTTTTTTTTTTTAAACAATGGATTCCTATTCTTTATGCGGGTCTAATTAGAATTTTAGATTCTTGATTTCGACTAGATCTAGAACTACTAACTTGAGAGAAGCTTTACTTTAAATTAAGAATTCGATGGTATAAACACACAATTCAAACAGCTTTTAAGAAGTTTATTGTTTTTAGGAAATCATTCTAATAAGGAATTAGTGAAGTAACTCTGAGCTACTATTTCATAGAAGTCAGGCTTATTTCTTATTTTTACCCATTAAACGTTTGTGAATATTCCTAACTTAGCATAGTCCCTTTTTCTTTATGATTTTTCTAAACCTTTCTTTAGCTAGACAATGGGTGAATTAGAAGTACACTAGCTCCCAATCATTCCCTTAAGACTGACCTAAATCACTATCTATGATACATCTAATAGGTGCACTTACCTTGTGAGACCGTAGTTATTAAAACTGATTTAGAAAACATTTACAAATTTGAAAAACTCGGTCAATAATCATATGAATTGAAATTCAAAACATCAAATGGAACCAAGCACTCTTTTACCGCCGCCGCTACCTTTAAGGCCTTACAGGAGTTCTTTACCTGAGTTCATTAAGAGTAATCAGTATTTTGATGGAGCCTTTGGTAAACCAGAAGAGGACAACAACTAGCTTAACCAAATCAAGAGATCTTTACAGCATTCGAAGTGCCCCACCATCTAAGGATTAATTATGGAACATATATGCTTTTTCTGAATGCCCATGGTAGTGGGAGTCCAAAAGCAGAGAGTTGATACCCTAGATCACATGGGACATGTTTCGCCAGGGATTCATGGAGAACTACTTTCGGTAGTCTTTGAGTCCAACACAGTGCTAATTTTCTACACATTGCATAGCGAGGCTGGGCCATTGAGCAATACGATATAGAATTCAATTAGCTACTCCAATATGCACCAATTTATACTAGTGAAGAACTGAAAAGGCAAGTTTTCTGAGTGGGCTGGATGAAGAATTGCACATCAAGCTAGAGGAGTTTGACATAAGGACATTCCGAGAATTGGCAGAAAGAGCTCAGATAGTTGAAGGAGCCAAGAAAAGAAAGGCAATAATGACATAAAAGAACGTTCATGTGTTCAAAAGGAGATTCCATGAAGGAGAAGTTCGACACACTCGTCAAAGAGATTCAAACCCATTAGCACTTTAAATGGAAATAATAGTGGAAGGAGAGATGGACCTAAGCCTATCATCTATTGGAAATGCAAGGAGATGTACTATCCAAAGAGATGCCCTCATCTACAAAATAAGTGCTACTTTGCGAAGATCCAAATCATAAGATGCCAGAATGTCCAAAGAAATCAATTACCACTTGTTATATTTGCAAACAAATTGGGCATTTTGCTACTGAATTCCATCAAGATAGAGCACCTCAGCTCGAACATCTGGATTGTCTGGGAGACCGTTTCAACGAAAAGTAGAAATGGAAATGGGAATGGAAGTCATCATGGATCTTCCATGCTGGGTTAAGAATCTATAACCTGGAGGGGCAATGGATGTGCGACGAGATGGAGGATAAAGGGATAGAGTTGAATACTTTAGAGGAAGAGGATGATTACAGTTGCGATCTAGTTACAAGTTAGCCTTAAAATCCTCGATTTGATAGTTTCCTTTAATTTTCATAAGATATAAGGCAAAGAATATAATCGTTAGATGATGAGTAAGTATGAACCTAGAATGAGAAATAGGAAATAAGTAACCCCGCATGTTGAACGCAGGAAATATACAAGTAGCTCACTAAATTGCTTATGCCCTTTTTCATACGAGAATGACCCATTCTTTTTTCATGCCTAGTATGGCCAAGAAGACTGGGTTAACCACAACTACAACGACCTCCAGTTTTAAGATAAAGACCCCTACAGGTAGTGTTGTGACAATGAAAGAGATACTAAGAGATTGCCCTTTGGCAATTCAAGGATATTCTTCCACCTACAATCTCATAGTGTTGAAAATGAATAAGTACAAAGTGATTTTGGGTACGAGTTGGTTATCTCTTACAAAAGTTACGGTTAATTGTCGAAATAAGAAGGTAGAATTCAAAGAGCAAAATGGAAAAGAGTTGTGTTCATTGGTAAGTCCATGTAAACCTTAGATTTAAGATAATTATAAGTAAACCCTAAAAACCGAAAGTCAAACTAGAACCCTAAAGTCAACATAGCTTTATGTTAAGTCTAGTAAATGTAATCTAAAAAATCCTGCATGCAAAACTCAAAAATAATAAAAATAAGATAATCGTAGATTATAGTCATGATTATGTGATATAACCTAAAAAGATCAGATTTGTTGAAAATCTTTTTGTTTCCGAACTGAATGGGAAAGTTTTTGAAAATAGTGCCCCAACACGCAAAACGATTGAAATATTCTAATAACACCATTAGACTTGTAATAATATAAGGATTTCAAAAAATCAGTTTTAGAACTTTTCAGTAAGTAAAAATATCTTATATGGCCCGTTTATATGTATTTCTCTTACTATCGGTATTTTATTTATCTAGTCTACTATTCATTACTATTTCACTATCTCTATTTTTTCTTATTACCTATTTTTACATACTTACATGCTTATTTCTTACATTTACCTTTCCTATAAATCTTACACATATCATATCTTACTTTTTAATTATTTTTCATTACAAAACAACAAATTTAATTAATTTCCCCCCTCTTTCCCAAGCAGGGTCAGCACCCCTCTTCCTTTCCTTCATTCTATTTTCTTTTCATTTTTATGTAATTTTGATCAATTAATTTTGACTCCAAAACTCTATAAATACCCCCTCCCTCTTTTATTCTTTTTAGACATTTTCATACATTAACAAAACTCTTAAAAATTTTCCTCTGAACTTCCCCTCTCCCTCTCTTAAACAATTTCCACAAATTTTCTTCTTTCATTCATCATCTACGCACCATCATTCACCATAAGTAAATGTTCTAAACTATCTTCATGTACATGTTAACATAACATGAACATAGTATATGCTTTCTAAACCCATGGGTATTATGGAAGCAACAATATGTTCATGTATTATTTGACAATGTGTAAGTTATTATTATTATTATTGCCCCTAATCTAACTTTTATATATTATTAAGTATATCTATGTGTGTGTGTGTGTGTGTGTGTGTATTCTTAAGAGCATACAAGCTCACTAACATGACTTTTATTTATTCATGATGTTATATTTCTTGCAATTTATTTATTTTATGCAATTTTATTAAGACTAGCTTTTTTAGTCTTAGACTTATCCTTATCAAGTCAAAACAATTTTCTTTTCTTTTGTTTTCTTTTCTTTTATGAGACTAGTCTATCTCTAGTCTGAAAGCCTTGATATAAGCTAAGACTTCCGATACTTACTTTATTTATATGTTCATATGCTTACATTCCATAAAAGCTATCTTTCTATAATATAATTATATGTTCATATTCATGCATAATCATAATATTGTTCTCTAAACAAAACGAGCTCTTTTCTTTATTAAAACTTAAGATAAATTCATCACAAAAATAATTTTGGCACTTAGGAAAAGTTATTATTTAAAACTTATGATTATATTCAACAATATCGTTTTCAAAATTAAATAAGTTCATCATAGACTTTAAGTGTTAATGTTATGTAAAGCTTTTCCAAAACATAGTTATAAAGTTCTTTTACTCTCTTTTTCAAAATAAAACAAATTTATTATTAAATCTTAATATTGATTATTCTTTGTTATACAAGTTTTTCTTAAAAACTTATTTACAAGAACTCATACCAATACTCTAACAAATACTAAGAGCTAGACAAATTTCTAAGTCAAGTTAAAATCAACTCACTAGTTAAGGAAACACCCAGAAAAGTAATATCATTAAACAATCTAAAGTAATAAGTTTTCAAAAATATAAAAGCTTATTTTTATAAATTATATGGAGTAAGAATGGTAGTTAAGATATGAAAGTACTCATATAAAATAAACTAAAAATCTTAGTTTTCATTTCAGCAATTTCTAAAGGAAACTCGTAGATTCCAATATTTAAATTTCTAAAGGAAATTGTTTGGATAAAAACACTTGAATCATGCATGTAATGTGAGTTTATACGTGTACAAAAAGGATTTTTCAACTATATAAAAATTATATGCTTTCCACGGGAATTTTTGTCAATAAAAATTTAGAAAATTATGTTTTTAGGGTTGGGAATTTCGTTTCAGTTATGTGCCGAACCTTTTCATAACCCAAATGACCTTTTATGATAAAGATAACCTTATAGATAGATGAATCTTTTCAAGTAGGTATAAAATAACATATAATATGCAAAATTCCGAGTTAAAATGAGCAAGTTATGGTCATTTTAAGTTAGAATTTATTGCAATCTGAATTTTAATGAACATAGTAAAATAGAATTAGAAAATTTAAATAGAACTTGGATGAAATACTGATTTTCGATATTTCTTTTGTCTAGATGATGAGGACCAATACCTTCTCTTTCCCAAGGATTACTTTGACTGATAGAGATTATCATGGCCGAGTGAGTTTTCTTTTATGTTTTATGTATTCATGCATGAGCTTGTAAAGTAGGGAACTAGAATTTAGGAAAAAGATAAAATTGGTATGCGTTTGGGATTATCATAGGAATTATGTATGTGATTCGTTATGTATGATCAATGAATGATAAGTATATCGGAACTCGATTGGTTGATTAATATAAATTGTTTCTATGCATTTTGCTATGAGTGAGAATATTGATTGATCGCCTTAAATGAGATTAATTGTGGATTGGAAATTTCTTATAACTAAATTAATCATGCATATCACTTAGAATATCATGTTGCATTTTGCTACTACTCCTCAGCATAGGATCAAAAAGGTAAGCTGCCTAGCTACATCTTGAGGATTTAGGATGCTCGAAGAATACGGCTTCATGATGTAGTTGAGCTAAATCGATCGGTTTGCGTAAGGAAAGCCTAGGGACTAGTAATATGGTAGTTTGGGACCTTAAGATGCACATGCAAAGGTCATTGGAACCATTGGCTAGTGGACCCATTCAATTTATTCCCAAAACCCAAAAGGAGGGCGTAAATCCATTCTACATATGAATCTGGATAGTCATATGCATTTGTTTGATCATATAGTTGTTGCATTTCATATGATTGCTAATGGACTTGTTTGATTTTTTTGTTAGGAGTAATTTTGCGTAAGGAATATCTCACTGAGCTCGTTATACTTACCTCTCAATAGATTTTTAATGTTGCAAGATCATTGTTTTTGCAACCAAGACCACCTTATCTGTCTGGGTAAGACTTATGCTTTTAGAAAGGTTTTAAGGGAATTCTATTTGAAGACTTTAGAGTAGATTTCCTTTATAATCTTTTGATTATAGTTATCTATTAAGTAAGACTATGATATTTTGAAAATTATTGAGAGAATGCCCTTATGATATTATAAGACTATTGACTTTAAGTTATGAATATGAATGTTTAAGTATTTTCTTGGTTACTATACTTTTACTATCTTAAACAACATACCTCACTAGTGTCTCCTATTCATTGTGAAGGTATACCTTACATGTGGTATTGAAGTTTTTACATAACTAAGGAACGTCATTCTTAAGCTTTAATATTGTCACACCCCAAAGGGTACCCTAGACGTAACAGTCCGCCACATGCTAATCAAGACTTAAGAATCGCTACCACAATCATTCAGAAATCTTGTGTTAGTATGCAAGGCATTCCCTCACGATAATACAATACATAAACAATTGGAGACAGATAGTTCAATTTGATAGGATAAGCATAAAAATATAAACCACATATACCTAATAATCAATTACAAAGCATTAAGGGGCATTCCCCAGCTACACATAAGTTTAGATATTATTTTTATGTTCACTACTAAAAACTATACAAACCAATTGTGAACTTCTAAGGAGATAATTCCTAGGCTCTTATTACCTAATTTGTCCAGGTCCAGGGATGCAGCCATAAGTACGGGAACTGCATTTGAAAGAAACTACAAGGGTGTAAGCTACGCTAGTTGAGTTCCACTTCCAAAATTAAATACTCAACACTAGTATATAATAGACAAGTTATTAACAACCATATGAATGCACAAACACGTGAGCATATAATACATAAGACCAACAGGAAGTCTTATGTTGAATGGATCTATGCTCTCCATTCGAGGTTAGGTGTTTTAAGCCCATACAACCAACGATTTCAATTTTTCTCACTTTTTATTGTGGTTGATACAGATACCCACCCACACACATTTTTAATTTATACCGTGGTTGATATAGGTGCCCACCCACATACATTTTCAATTCCGGCCCACACACCAACATTCAATTTCTGGCCATTACGCCAACATTCGAGTTTACAGACCCCTCGTTGCCCAGCTATTATGCCTTCGTCCCACAAAGGTATAATAACCTATGCAATGTGACTCCATATACGGTATGCATGTCAATTTAATTATAAGATCATGGCATAATAATTTAACAGTTTATGGGTGATCATAGATATTGCAGACAATTCAATTCTATACTAAATCATTCAAATAATTACAACAAGCTTATTCCGATATTCTTATTATTCATTCATCCATATAGAAATCATATTCATACAATCAATTTTATCTTGCCCTAATTCTAAACCACTAATATTATAAGCAAGCATAAAATTTAAAGATAGTGAACTCACTCAGCCATGGTCTCTGGTCTTAATGGTAGTGATCCAAAACACAAAATTTCCCCGATTTCCAAAATCACCTAAACGAAAGAAATACCCCTATGAGTATTTCATACCATAACTAATTCCAAACTTTTCAAATAAAACTCTTTAAATTCGTAATTTCCGTAGTAACTAGAAATTCCAACTTAAAACGGCCATAACTTCGTCATTTTAACTCGAAATTTCGTAAATAAGCTATCCATTTATACCTACTTCAAAAGATCAATCTATTTATGATTTATCACTAAATTTTGAAAACATTTAGGTCTTAGAATGTTTGGATCAGATCTAGGCAGTAACTAAAAGTTGAAATTCCAAAATTGTTTTGTGAAATTTGCATCATTTCTATCAAGCATATTATATGTACATGCAATATCTACAAGTTATGATCATGAATGTCATTATATGAGCTATCTACATGTAATTTCTTAATGATTTTGATTAAAGGAATTTTGCAAAAACTTACACTTTGTAATAGTATCATGAACACTTGTTTGGAAAACTAGCTTTATTCCTTTGAAAATCATGTATATTCTTACTATGATGAAGCCTTGATCATCTATATACCCAATACCTTTATTATTTTAATAAATTTCCTCATTTAAATGTTGGAAAATAGATGTTTTAAAGTAAGTTTTGCTTAGTGACGAATTTTGTACAATTTTTGGAAAGGAAAATATTGTTTGATCTTAATTGGAAAACTTTTCTCATCAAGATCATTTATTTATGATATATATTCCCTAAGTCCTTCATTTTTAATATAAAATATACATTTTGAAGTTGCAAATAGCTTTTCTAAATACGGTTCCCTTTTTATCCGAATTTTCAAAAATCATTTTTGTTAAAAGTAAAGTAGATCTTGAACTTTCTAATACTTTACTACTATCATCAAGCTATTACAAGTTATTATGAACATAAAACAAAAGCCTAATGCATTTATGAGGTCAAAACAACTACATCTAGTTTATTATACTAGTTATAAATGCATGAACGCTATGACTATTATGTGGATGTAGCTAGATGATGAATACATGCATAAAATGTTAATAATAACAACATAACTTGATAATAAAACAAGATAATAGCAAAATAACTCAAATAACAAATCTATAACATTGTGATGGCAAGGATCTCATGTTCAAGTGTTTCCACCCCTAGCTTGAAGCTCATGGAGATTTTTGAGTGGAATCACACATGAATAATCTTGCCATTACATGTTTTTAAGGTAAGGAGAGGGAGAGAAAACTTGTTTGAAAAGTTGATTTTTGTAAAGAAAGAAAGAAAGTGAAATGAAGTTGGTATAAAGGGGTATATATAGAGAAATGGATTAGGGTTTACTTTAAGTAATCAAAAGAAAAATAAAGCAAATTGGAGAGAGGGAAAGTGGGAGAGGGTGCCGATTTGGAGTGCATGGGAGAGAGAGGGAGTTGTGTTGTGTAAGTTTTAAACTTAAATAAGTAATTTAAGTAGTAAAATTTATATTGGAAAAGTAAATTGTAAGGAAAATGATAAAATAGTAGAAATAGGTTTCAAGGATGGAAAAAATAGGTTATGGATAGTTGTACTTGTGAATAGTGTGAAAGAAATTAAAAAGTATATTAGACACTTAAAGTACAAGTAGAAATGAAAATACAATAAAAGGTTATAACTGTAACTTTTATAACACAAAATAATAAATAACTGATATATTTGGAAATCTTATGAAATTACGAGTCTAATGGTACTAATATTATATATTTAATATTTCGAGCCCTGGGACACGTTTTTCGAGATTTGTATCCGATCGGGGTCGAAATAGATCGAAAATTCACTAATCGGATATTGTTTAGTATTCAAATATTAATATGAGCCAATCTACACTCCCCACTCATATTTCGAATCTCTAATTTGAGAATCCGGGATTATCGGATCTAAATTGCTAGGGTTTTCTGAGAGTTTGACTTAGGGTTTCCGATTGACTTTCCGATTTAGAGTCTTACTTCAGAGTTAACTCGTTTTTATTCTTTTGGGTTTTCTTCTTGATATTATCAGACATAGGATTTCTAGGTCCGACTGGTCCGGAGACATTCTTTTAGGATTTCGGTTTCTGGTTTTAAATCTTTCTCGAAATCGAACTCAGGTTTACTAAGAAAACGAGGGTTAACAAATATTGTATGTGGCAGACTATCACGTTTAGGGTACCTTTTGGGGCATGACGGTCTACAATTTCAAGGAGGAAGGAGTTATGTTCCTTTGAGTTAATAGGAGAAGTTAGAGAAGGAATTGATGGTTTTATTGGTAATACTGCAGATAAAAAGGAAGATCCTATCTTGGATAACATTCCTATTATCAACCAGTTTCTAGATTTTTTCTAGATGAATTACATGGGTGCCACCGAAAAGAGAGATAGACTTTGAGATTGATTTAGTAGCCAATACAAAACCAATATCAAAGGCACCATATTGTATGACACCCATTGAGTTATGGCAACCCACACGCAAAATCCATGGAAATCTGATCCCACTTTCATTCTGGTATTAACAAGGGTTTCGGTAATCCTCTCAGCCTTTGATGCTTTACTTTCACTTGCTGGCAAATCAGGCACTTCAACACAAATTCGGCCACATCTCACCTCATTTCGTTCCACCAATAATGTCCTCTAAGATCTTGATACATTTTCGTTCCTCCCAGGTGTACCGTATACCCAGAATTGTGAGCTTCACTCATGATCTACTTCCTTATCTCTTCATCACTTGGCACACAAAGTCATCCCCTCGTCATCTACCGTGAAGTCAGTGTATTTTCCTTCTTGGGCTTCCTTCTTTATTCTCTGTATTATCTCATCATAGTGCTGAGCCTCCTTGATTCTTTCCACTAAAGTGGGTTCCATTACTAAATTTGCTATCTCCACCTCAGTATTTCCTCCCATGAACTCAATGCTTAATCTTTCAAACTCCTTTACTAACTCCTTTTGATCTGTGAGCAAGGCTGCAACTTCTTCATGATTTTTATGACTTAAGGCATCGACAACCGCATTTACTCTTCCCAGGCAGTAATTAATCCCTAAATCATAATCCTTGATCAACTCGAGCCATCTCCTTTGTCTCATGTTCAACTCCTTTTGAGTGAACAAATACTTAAGGCTCTTGTGGTCAGTATAAATCTCACATCTTTGTCCATAAAGATAGTGCCGCCATATCTTTAAGGCAAACACAACTACGGCTAGTTCCAAGTCATATGACGGGTAATTTTGCTCATGTGGCATTAGCTATCACGAAGCGTAGGCAATCACTTTCCCATCTTGTATGAGTACATATCCGAGACTATTCCTCAATGCATCACTATGAATTGTGTAGGGCTTCTCGAGATTCAGTAGAACCAAGATTGGAGCGGAAACAAGTCTTTGCTTAAGCTCTTGAAAACTTTGGTCTCTCTTTTCCATCCATATAAACTTCTCATTTTTTTGGGTTAGTTGGGTCAAGGGCTTAGCTATCTTGGAAAAATCCTTAACAAACTTCCTATAATAACTAGCCAAACCCAAAAAGCTTCTTACTTCTGTTACTGTCTTAGGTGGCTTCCAATCCATTACAGCATTTATCTTCTCAGGGTCCACAGATATACCCTCTCCTGATACTACGTGTCCCAAAAATGAAATCCTATCCAACAAAAAGTCACACTTGGAAAGTAGCTAGTGCATTTGACAATCCAAAAAGGCATAACAAAAAATCATAAAGCCCTTCATGCATGCTTAATGAAGTTTTATGAACATCTAGAGGAAGCATACGAGTTTGATTATAGCCCACTCTTAAATCTAGTTTTGAAAAGATAGTTGCTGTCACGCCCCAGAGGGTACCCTAGTTGTATTGTATGGTATATAATATTGATTTTGATACAATACAACTAGTTACTCTAAGAGATGTGACATAAAAACAGGATCTTTTCAGTTGCTTGATAAGAAATAATGTACATACACAAAATATACAAAAACAGATAAACTAAACTTCATATAAAGTTTGTATAAACTATTACAAACTGGTTTATTATCTTACAACTAGAAATATAAAATAAAAGTAAAATTTACTAATACAGCATTTCTAAGTCTTCCTTAACTACTCCCAATTTGCTATCTTGATTTCCTTACCCGCTCTAATTCCCGAGACGGTACTAGCCACGGTTTGAGGATAAACCTGAAAAATCTGTTGGAGTATGAGCATTTCTACAGCTCAGTGAATAACTATCACATATTACACATCAAGCAAAGCAAACAAGTAATTTATCAAACAAGTGTAATGCAACATTCAAGCATATGTACAATTACAAGTCTGGACAACCGGAATCCAAACAGGATGTAGATTTGCGCCCTCTCATCGGGGTTGAAGGAACCTAGTCAAGGATCATATCCTTATGACCCACCTGCTCAGGAGAAAGAGAGAACCATAGGAATAATAACACTCACTTTATCCTTTTCTTATGATTATAGTATCTTCACTCAACTTCCTTTAGGAACAAAGAGACTCCATTAAGCATTAGTTATTTCAAGCCGATACCACGGGCGGCGTTCCTTCTTTTGCCAAGTAGTTCTCGTGGAACCGAACAGAACAGGGATAATTTTGGAAGAACTAGGAAATTCACATCTAGAAAAACCAAACATTAACCGAGATCCGAAAAACTAATACGTAGCAGGCTGTCACACTTTCATGCAATATTTATGCAAGTTATGCAATGTATGATTCTTTGAATTATAAGCCTGTCAGTTATAAATTAATTTTCAAATGACCAAACAGTTACAGACAATACTCAACATGCTTCAACAAATCATCACATAAATCTTGTTATCACTTTCACTAATCACAATTTTGCACTCAATTCTTCCACCACTCAAACAAGAACAATTCCCGACCCCACATGCTTCATACAATCATTTTCATATATAGTTTTAGGTGCTACTACTGTTACAAACACAAATAATGTAATAGATCAGAGTTACTCACCTGCTCATGGTGTCTTCAATCGTAATAATCTTCCGGGAAGTCTAAATTTGATTCAGATCCACCTATTTAGATGAATGAAGTTCCATAAATTAGATAATTGACTTTATAATATCTGAATGTGTGTCTAAGTGTTTTATATAAATTTATCTCTTAGTAAGGTCATTTTTTCAATTCCAAAGGTAGTTTATCTTTAATTGTTTAAAGACTTGTGGATTATCCTATATTTTGTAAAATTCGTATGAATACACTTTTGCTACTAAAAGTGGTCTAATTAATTCTAAATTCATGTTTTTAGTACCAAATCTTTAAGTATACTTATATTACTTATGTAGCCTATATTTTTATGTATATTAAGTGTTAAAAAGCTTATTTTACCTATAGTATGCTAGTTGCAAATAATTTTTTTATGATTAGTGTTAGACTTTCTCAAGATCATTTTTATTTCTTAGTCTTCTCAGACTTCCACTAATGGCAAAGGATCTTATTTGAACTCTAATTTATCTTACCTATCAATGTGCTTAGTGATATCAATATTTTCTTCTATTATATATATATTTTTTTTCTTTCAACCTTATGTAAAGTGAGTTCTCAATTAGAATTAAGGGGTTTCTATCTATATTACTAATGACCATTCTACATTATTTTTAAGTTCATCAAATTAATTGTTTATGTATTCGGTGTTTAGTATATTTCTTAAGGTTGTTTCTAATCCATTTAAATTCCTTGTCTACATTTTAATAAATTTCTATTATGAGTCTTAAGTTCAAGACTTCTCATAGGTAGTGTATTGGCTAGTTCTAATTGTTTAGATGACAATTATAATGTGTCTTCTAATTTACAAGGTTATGAGCTAGGGTTTTCAAGACAATAGTCTTGTAATAACTTCAATGTGAAATTCTATTGTTTTCTAATGTTTAGACAATTTTCTTCAAGACTTCTCCTTATTCTAAGTCATTCAAAATATTTATCCTACATCATTTCTATTTATTCTACCATCAACATAACTCTATGGAGACTTCTAAAAATGTATCTATGGCTATGTATGACATTCATTTTCTTAATTTAGAATGAGGAAATAAGTCAAAGGTGTAGACCTTACCTTGAAAGCTTAGAAGTGTAGATGGCAATTTCTCCTTTCCATTTTGATTAAGACCTACATATTTTAGCAAATTAGTAAGTCTACTATATTTCATGAAATAAATAACTAACTTTATAACTTCTTACCCTTGTTTTCTAAATGGTAGGATGGTCAATGGTTTCCTATAATAATAGTTGAAGCTTAGGTTATGTGTTATTTATTTTGTTGGAAGGTTAAGTGAAGGCTAGAGGTTGCAAAGAGGGAAATTTGAATTTGTAAGTGAGTGTGTGTGTGTGCTGCATCTATTCACGTGGAGAAGGGGAGGAAAAGTGGGCTGGTAGTTGGGAATTTAGCTTTCCAATTTTGACTTAATTATCTATTTATAGATATAGGTAACTTGTAGGATAAGTGTTAAATTTGTCTAATTTTAAATTGGCCTAATTTGTTGCTTGGGCTGCCACGGTGAAAGAAGGAAGAGGAGGGCAGCTTGTCCAAGTTTCCTAGCTGATTTGGAAGTGTTATATTAAGTGCAATAATTAGAGCATGGTTGGAGCAATTTAATTGGTCCATTTGTGCAAGTTTCTAGCCTTTTATTTCAACTAACTTTGACTTGCTGCATGTGGGTGCTGTAACATTTCCAAAACAGCAACTTGGAGCTTCTTTCCACCGTAACTTGCATTTGTGAATTGGTAAAAAATAGTAAAAATGTAAATATCTAACTAATTACGTTACAAACTATCCCTTACACGTATATTAATATTAGTTACGTAAAAATTTTATTCCAAAAAATTTAATTTAGGTCCCAAAATATTTCTACAACATGGTTGACTTCAAATTTTAAATTTAAAATTTACGCGATTTTATTTTTAAAGTTTGGTCTTACGCGATTAGGGTTTCGGGCCTAAAAGGTCAAAATGTAAAATTGGTATCTATGGACTCTAAATTTTCCAACTAATATTATGGTGTGATCAAAATTTTTATTTGAAGTCTAGATTATTAATTATAGGCTTGTTATAGCTTTTTAGTACATATTTATAACCCTAACGGTTTATCTTTAATGGATCATTTTCATTCTTTATATACTACAAGTCATTGGCTTTCTAATGTTCTTAAAATAAAATTTTATTTATACTTATATTCTAGATTCTAGACTCAGATTATAAAATTTAGCTACAGTTCTTTTAATATCTAAAAATTCCCGATCTAGGTTTTTAAATCATTATTAGGTTTCTAATACTCTAGAATTCCTAACTGAGGCCTAACCGGGTAAACGAACTCCAATATCTATCCTATTTGTTACTATCCTATTTCCTTAGAATTCTCGGGGTTTACATCCTCCCCCCCATAAAAAAGCTTTGTCCTCAAAGCTGGATACGTACCTGGTTTCTCAAAGAGGCAAGGATGACTCTTTCGGACTTCATCTTCTAGTTCCCAAGTTATCTCCTCAGTTTGTGGATCCCATAAGACCTTGACATACCGAATTTCCTTATTCCTGAGAGTCCGTACCTTGTTGTCCAAGATTTGAATAGGAGACTTCTCATATGTCAAATTCTCCTTCAGGGTGATTGGTTCCAATTCAATCACTTTATCTGGATCGGGTATATATTTCCGTAGAACTGATACATGAAATACATTATGTATGCCCGAAAGGTTTGGTGGTAACGCCAATCGATATGCCGAAGTTCCTACTCTGTCCAAGATTTCAAAAGGTCCGATGTATCGAGGACTTAATTTTCCTTGTTTGTCGATGATGAAGACTTTTGATAGGGCTGACTTTAAGGTAAACATGGTCTCCTCCCTTAAATTCAAGTTCTCGTCTTTTCATATCTGCCCAACTCTTTGTCTATCTTGTGCTTCTTTCATCTTTTGTTTGATGATGGATACTTTATTAATGGTTTCTTGCACAAGTTCAGGACCTACTGTTACCTTCTCTAAATTGTCCCAAAATAATGGCGATCTGCACTTTCTCCCATATAAAGCTTCATATGGTGGCATCCCAATGCTTGAGTGGTAGCTGTTATTATATGCGAATTCAACCAAAGGTAAGTGTTGATCCCAACTTCCTTTAAATTCCAGAATACAAGATCTCAACATGTCCTCAAGGGTTTGTATAGTTCTTTCTGTTTGTCCATCGGTTTGGGGATGATAGGCAGTACTAAATTGTAATCGTGTCCCCAAAGCTTTCTGTAATCCAGTCCAGAACTTAGAAACAAATCTGGGATCTCTATCTGATACGATTCCCGCAGGTATTCCATGTAATCTAACAATTTCCTTCAAATATATCTGTGCTAACCTTTCCAATGAGTAAGTCATGTTTATGGGTAAGAAATGAGCTGATTTAGTGAGTCGATCCACAATTACCCACACGGCATCATGTCCTGTTCTTGTCTTAGGTAAAGAACATACAAAATCCATGGATACTTGATCCCATTTCCACTCTGGGATAGGTAAAGGTTGTAGTAACCCACCTGGTTTTTGATGTTCAGCTTTTACCCTTTGACAAGTCTCGCACTTTGCAACATATTCAGCAACATCTCTTTTCATCCCATTCCACCAATATGCACTTTTTAGCTCTTGATATGTCTTTGTTCCTCCCGGATGAAGTGCATACCCAGAATAATGAGCTTCATGCATCAAATCTTTTTTTAGGTCCGAGTCATTAGGCACACATAGTCTATTGTTCATTTTGAGAACTCCTTCATCTACTCGGAAATCTTTATGCTTACCACACCTATTCTTTGCATAATTTTATGGAGTTCTTCGTCTTGCTTTTGTCTTTCTTTAATTTTCCGAAGCAAGGTTGGTTCCACAGTTAAATTACAAATCTCAGCCTCGGAACCCGGTGTTGCGAATCCTAGATTTAATCTTTCGAATTCCTTAATGAGCTCTCTTTGCTTGGTTAACATTGAGGCAATCTCTCCATAACTTTTTCGACTTAAAGCATCAGCAACTGCGTTAACCCGTCCGGATAATAATTGATACCCAAATCATAGTCTTGATCAATTCAAGCCATCTCCGCTGTCTCATGTTCAACTCTTTTTGAGTGAATATATACTTTAAACTCTTGATCTGTATATATTTCACATCTTTGTCCATACAAGTAATGTCTCCATATTTTAAGAGCAACACAATAGCGGCTAATTCCAAATCATGGGTTGGGTAATTTACCTCATGTGGTTTTAACTGTCGAGATGCATATGCTATTACTTTCCCATTTTGCATCAATACACAACCCAGTCCATTCCTCGATGCATCACTATATATGGAAAATGGATCTTTATCATTAGGTAAGACTAATACAGGAGCGGTTACCAGTCTTTTCTTCAACTCTTGAAAACTTTGCTCTCGTTTTTCATTCCATTCAAACTTCTCATTCTTCCTGGTTAGCTGGCTTAGTGGTTGAGCAATCTTAGAAAAGTCCTTCACAAACTTCCTATAATATCCAGCTAATCCTAAGAAGCTTCTTACTTCAGTGATATTTTCTGGCCTTTTCCAATCCACAATTGCCTTAATTTTCGTAGGATCCACAGATATCCCTTCAGCAGATACAATATGCCCAAGGAATGATATACTCTTAAGCCAAAAGTCACATTTAGACAATTTGGCATACAATTTATTTTCCCTTAATAATTGCAACACCATTCTTAAATGTTCTTCATGTTGCTCTTCAAAGGACGAGTACACCAATATGTCATCAATGAATATGATAACACAAACATCTAGTAGAGGACGAAATATCCGATTCATTAAGTCCATAAAGACTGCCGGTGCATTTGTCAATCCAAATGGCATAACCAAAAATTCATAGTGACCATATCGAGTCCGAAATGCGGTCTTAGGTACATCCTCGGTTTTAACTCGAATTTGATGATATCCTGACTTTAGATCAATTCGAGAAAATACCTTTGCTCCTCTTAACTGGTCAAATAGATCATCGATTCTTGGTAATGGGTACTTATTCTTTATGGTAACTCGGTTTAATTCCCGATAATCTATGCATAATCTCATAGAACCATCTTTCTTTTTAACAAATAAAACCGGTGCTCCCCATGGCGATACACTAGGACGAATAAATCCTTTATCCATCAATTCTTGTAATTGCACCTTTAATTCCTTCAATTCCACGGGTGCCATTCGGTAAGGGGGTTTTGATACTGGTTCTGTTTCTGGTAGCAAATCAATCGAAAATTCTACTTCTCTTGATGGGGGTAAACCCGGTAGTTCCTCAGGAAATACATCTGGATATTCATTCACTGTCCGGATACTTCGAATGTCAGGCTTCTCCGACTCACCCTCCATAGCATTCATGATGCTTCTTCTAAATTCAGTGGCTTCCTCTTCATCCACTTTGATGACAGTCATTTTAGTTTCATGGTTCTCAATTATTTCCCCTGTGTAACATCCTCTCCTTCCTTGGCAATCCATAAAATATTGCCTTAAGTTGACAATCAATCTTTGCTCCTACCATGGTCAACCAAGTCATTCCTAGGATCACTTCATACTTGTGTATATCTACCAAAATAAGATCAGCGACCGTCTCTTGTTCACCTAACCTTAATGGACATCTTTTTGCAATTTCACGGGTTATAACCAAACCTCCGGTAGGAGTAGAAATTCCTAAGCCTTTATCCATAGTTTCACTGGTCAGTCCTATTTGTCTTGCCAAGTCATCTTTAATGAAAGAATGCGTAGCGCCAGTGTCAAACAATGCATACACAGAATGACCCTTGACTTGTATGATTCCTATTTATCAGGTAATGAGTCTATGTTATTAATTGACATGAAATTT
Organism: Combretum micranthum; assembly: GCA_024138025.1. Taxonomy (NCBI): domain Eukaryota; kingdom Viridiplantae; phylum Streptophyta; class Magnoliopsida; order Myrtales; family Combretaceae; genus Combretum; species Combretum micranthum. The sequence goes on from JAMXBD010003002.1 coordinate 62,143, forward strand.
TTAATTTGTGAGTCTAAGTGCAATTGTGCATTATAACATAACAAGGTTATATGTACATACCTGCAATTAGCTCGGTATTTCTATGTCAGCATTATCCCAAACATTTCCTTCATCAACTTCTTCTATTTCCTCTTCCATTGGAATTCCTTGCATGACATAGACTCTAGCGGTTCCAGTAGCTTTATTTGCATTATTATCCCTTTGGTTTGGTGCTGTTCCCACTGTTCCTTTCTGTTGTGAAGATCCAGATCGTTGTGGGCAGTTGGTAGATATATGCCCGACCTTTCCACAGATGAAACAAGTGGCCCCACTTCTCTTTGGGCATGAATTGGCCATGTGTCCACTTTCTCCACAGTAATAACATTTGTTTGCAACTGAGGACAATCTCTCGGGTAGTGGGATTTCTTGCATTTCCAGCAAGTAATATTACTTTTCCCGGCCATTCCATTCTTAATTCCCCTTTCTTTATGAATTTGGTCTTTTTAGGGATAAAACCGTTCCCGAATTGTCAAAAGTTCTTTTCCCGTATGTTGTCCTCTCTTTCTATATCTTTCCATTTCATAAACCTTTGCACGTTCGATAACTCGTGCTTTTTCCACTAAAGCAGCAAAATCAGATATCTCAAACTCGCAGCCTCCTCTGGAAATGTGGCTCTAATCCGGCCATAAAGTTTGTTTCTCAACTCATCACTATCTTTATATGCATCAGGGGCAAATTGTAGAGTCTATTAAATCATGTCGAATTCATCAATAGACTTGTTTCCCTGACTCAGTTCATCACTCGGTACTGTATTTTGCTTTCAAGCTTCCGGGAAATATTCTTTTAAAAACTCCGTCTGAATGTTTCCCATGTTACCGGCTGTGGTAAGGTTCTTAATTTAGAATCCCACCAAATTCTTGCCCTTAACCTCAATAGATATGATCCATAGATGTCTTTAGGGCTTCAGGTATTTGGAAAGCATCAAAAGACCTTTCGATCTGAGCTATCCAATCCTCGGCTTCTTCAGGTCTGCCGGGATGCCCTTCAAAATATCTATTGCATTTGATGAATTCTAGTAAATTCCTCTGGGCTCGGTGTAGTGGTTGCAATTCTTGTCCAGATGTTTGCATCTCGGGGCAGTTCAGGGGTTTGTCTCGAGTTTCCAGGTTCAGTATTGGATGGTTGAGTTGACATGTTGGAGGTTCCCGGTCTTCCATTGGTTTCTTGGGTACATTGGGTGTCTCATTTGATGGGGGCATTGTGGTATGTTTGTCCCGACCTTAAAGCTTGCAGTATCAGACATTTGTTGTTGAATTGCCATAAGTATAGCCTCTAAGCGATCTTGAGGTAGCTCGATGCATTATTGGCTGGTTTGCTTGTGAGGACTCACCTCTTCCTCTACTATTTCCAGTTCTTGTTCTTGGTACTCTATCAACATTAGAGACACTTTTAGTATCACTATACAATTTAAACAAAATTTACTAATTTAGGTATCTAATCTTCATGCTACCCTTAAGCTATTTAGAAATTCACATCATCATACACAAATAGAACTTCCATTACCATCAAACATAATTTACATTATGTGATCAAACTCATAGTACATATAATTAACAAAAAGAGCTACCATCAAACTACTATGCCTAATACTACTATATACATGTCAAAAGTGGCATTTTACATCTAGTAGCTCATAGTCTTCTAATTACATAATACTACTCATATCTTAGTCATTCACTCCTCAATCATCTCTCCTAGGGTCACGATACAGGGGCCTCTTACCCCTATCCCTAGGATCCAAGTCAGGATAACTTCTACACTATTTGAGTCACTCTGACTCCCATCTGATCCTCCTCTGGTTCCATCTGTTTGTCCTGCTGTGGTACCTGTACTGGGTCAGGCTCTCTAATTCTTATCCCAGCTGTCCTAGGCACCTCAGGTATCACCGGTGCTGGAACACTTGGTCTGTATTATTTGCCTCTAAGAACTCGGGTGCTCCACTTCCCAAGGAATCCACCCTCCAAAAGGTGGTCCAAGGTCTGGATGCAATGGCTCAGGCTGGAATGCATGCATGTATGCGTCATACACTTGCCTATATGTCTCATTAGCCGTAGCCAAGGCTTCCCTTAAGCATTGATCTCCAAATTCTCCCCTATCTCTATTTCCTCTTCAGTCATACCAACTCCTCTTGTAGGTGTCCCAACTGTACCATCTCCCGTACCTGTGATCTAACCCCTGTAGGATGTGACACTCCTGCAGCTTGCCTAGTAGGTGGGGGTACTCTAGGCATACTTCGATTTCCTTCCGGTATCACTGGAGGTCTAGCATCAAATCAGCATAAGAGTATTGTGCACCAAGAGCATGATCTAGCATCTGGCCATCAATGAATGGATCAGTATCCTAACTCCCATATGATCACTCCTTATATCATGAGCATAAACTTTCCTCTTCCAATGGTTTCCCAGAAGCGAAAATCTGGAGGGAGTGGCTTAAGAGATTCTGCAGAAATAATGAATACAATCATCTATCTCGAGGCTCCACCTTTCTTTTGCTATCCTCTCCAATCTATATATCACCTCCACTGGAGTGCCGGGATTAGGAAAAGCCCTCTCTATGAGCATCAGCCATTCCTTAAACAAAGGTAGTAGTCCCCTTTTCCAAGTGCCATAAACTTCTCTAGCTTCATAACTATGCCATTAAGTGCCAGATCTTCCAGCAATACTCTAAGCCTCCTTCTGTATTGTCAGATTCTCCATATCTAGCATGGCAAAGGATTCCCATCTCCTCAGACATGTATCCCGGTCCTCCTAATCAAACAAAACAAAACAAAATAAAAGTGCATGATTAATCAAAATCACACAAGTTTATTTTTATTTGTTTAGTTGTTCCTATTCTTAAATTACTTATTCTATGCTACCCATGACTATTTTATTCTGTTCTTGTATTTCTTATGTATAGTAATCTTTCTTATCATTGCAACCGTGCTCTGATACCAACTTAAAACTGTCACGCCCCAGAGGGTACCCTAGTTGTACTGTATGTATATAATATTGATTTTGATACAATACAACTAGTTACTCTAAGAGATGTGACATAAAAACAGGATCTTTTCAGTTGCTTGATAAGAAATAATGTACATACACAAAATATACAAAAACAGATAAACTAAACTTCATATAAAGTTTGTATAAACTATTACAAACTGGTTTATTATCTTACAACTAGAAATATAAAATAAAGTAAAATTTACTATACAGCATTTCTAAATCTTCCTTAACTACTCCCAATTTGCTAGCTTGATTTCCTTACCCGCTCTAATCCCGAGACGGTACTAGCCACGGTTTGAGGATAAACCTGAAAAATCTGTTGGAGTATGAGCATTTCTACAGCTCAGTGAATAACCATCACATATTACACATCAAGCAAAGCAAACAAGTAATTTATCAAACAAGTGTAATGCAACATTCAAGCATATGTACAATTACAAGTCTGGACAACCGGAATCCAAACAGGATGTAGATTTGCGCCCTCTCATCGGGGTTGAAGGAACCTAGTCAAGGATCATATCCTTATGACCCACTGCTCAGGAGAAACAGAGAACCATAGGAATAATAACTCACTTTATTCTTTTCTTATGATTATAGTTCTTCACTCAATTCCTTTAGGAACAAAGAGACTCCATTAAGCATTAGTTATTTCAAGCCGATACCACGGGCGGCGTTCCTTCTTTTGCCAAGTAGTTCCCGTGGAACCGAACAGAACAGGGATAATTTTGGAAGAACTAGGAAATTCACATCTAGAAAAACCAAACATTAACCGAGATCCGAAAAACTAATACGTAGCAGGCTGTCACACTTTCATGCAATATTTATGCAAGTTATGCAATGTATGATTCTTTGAATTATAAGCCTGTCAGTTATAAATTAATTTTCAAATGACCAAACAGTTACAGACAATACTCAACATGCTTCAACAAATCATCACATAAATCTTGTTATCACTTTCACTAATCACAATTTTGCACTCAATTCTTCCACCACTCAAACAAGAACAATTCCCGACCCCACATGCTTCATACAATCATTTTCATATATATTTTAGGTGCTACTACTGTTACAAACACAAACAATGTAATAGATCAGAGTTACTCACCTGCTCATGATGCTTCAATCGTAATAATCTTCCGGGAATCTAAATTTGATTCAGATCACCTATTAGATGAATGAAGTTCCATAAATTAGATAATTGACTTTATAATATCTGAATGTGTGTCTAAGTGTTTTATATAAATTTATCTCTTAAGGATATTTTTATCACATTCCAAAGGTACGTTTATCTTTAATTGTTTAAAGACATGTGGATTATCCTATATTTTGTAAAATTCGTATGAATACACTAGTTTCTACTAAAGTGGTCTAATTAATTCTAAATTCATGTTTTTAGTACCAAATCTTTAAGTATATTATATTACTTATGTTAGCCTATATTTTATGTATAATTAAGTGTTAAAAAGCTTATTTACCTATAGTATGCTAGTTGCAAATAATTTTTTTATGATTAGTGTAAGACTTTCTCAAGATCATTTTATTTCTTAGTCTTCTCAGACTTCCACTAATGGCAAAGGATCTTATTTGAACTCTAATTTATCTTACCTATCAATGTGCTTAGTGATATCAATATTTTCTTCTATTATATATATATTTTTTTTTCTTTCAACCTTATGTAAAGTGAGTTCTCAATTAGAATTAAGGGGTTTTCTATCTATATTACTAATGACCATTCTACATTATTTTTAAGTTCATCAAATTAATTGTTTATGTAGTCGGTGTTTAGTATATTTCTTAAGGTTGTTTCTAATCCATTTAAATTCCTTGTCTACATTTTAATAAATTTCTATTATGAGTATTAAGTTCAAGACTTCATAGGTAGTGTATTGGCTAGTTCTAATTGTTTAGATGACAATTATAATGTGTCTTCTAATTTACAAGGTTATGAGCTAGGGTTTTCAAGACAATCTTGTAATAACTTCAATGTGAAATTCTATTGTTTTCTAATGTTTAGACAATTTTCTTCAAGACTTCTCCTTATTCTAAGTCATTCAAAATATTTATCCTACATCATTTCTATTTATTCTACCATCAACATAACTCTATGGAGACTTCTAAAAATGTATCTATGGCTATGTATGACATTCATTTTCTTATTTAGAATGAGGAAATAAGTCAAAGGTGTAGACCTTACCTTGAAAGCTTAGAAGTGTAGATGGCAATTTCTCCTTTCCATTTTGATTAAGACCTACATATTTTAGCAAATTAGTAAGTCTACTATATTTCATGAAATAAATAACTAACTTTATAACTTCTTACCTTGTTTTCTAAATGGTAGGATGGTCAATGGTTTCCTATAATAATAGTTGAAGCTTAGGTTATGTGTATTATTTATTTTGTTGGAAGGTTAAGTGAAGGCTAGAGGTTGCAAAGAGGGAAATTTGAATTTGTAAGTGAGTGTGTGTGTGTGCTGCATCTATTCACGTGGAGAAGGGGAGGAAAAGTGGGCTGGTAGTTGGGAATTTAGCTTTCCAATTTTGACTTAATTATCTATTTATAGATATAGGTAACTTGTAGGATAAGTGTTAAATTTGTCTAATTTTAAATTGGCCTAATTTGTTGCTTGTTGGGGCTGCCACGGTGAAAGAAGGGAAGAGGAGGGCAGCTTGTCCAAGTTTCCTAGCTGATTTGGAAGTGTTATATTAAGTGCAATAATTAGAGCATGGTTGGAGCAATTTAATTGGTCCATTTGTGCAAGTTTCTAGCCTTTTATTTCAACTAACTTTGACTTGCTACATGTGGGTGCTGTAACATTTCCAAAACAGCAACTTGGAGCTTCTTTCCACCGTAACTTGCATTTGTGAATTGGTAAAAAAGTAAAAATGTAAATATCTAACTAATTACGTTACAAACTATCCCATACACGTATATTAATATTAGTTACGTAAAAATTTTATTCCAAAAAATTTAATTTAGGTCCCAAATATTTCTACACATGGTTGACTTCAAATTTTAAATTTAAAATTTACGCGATTTAGTATTTTTAAGGTTTGGTCTTACGCGATTAGGGTTTCGGGGCCTAAAAGGTCAAAATGTAAAATTGGTATCTATGGACTCTAAATTTTCCAACTAATATATGGTGTGATCAAAATTTTTATTTGAAGTCTAGATTATTAATTATAGGCTTGTTTATAGCTTTTTAGTACATATTTAACCTTAACGGTTTATCTTTAATGGATCATTTTCATTCTTTCTATACTACAAGTCATTGGCTTTCTAATGTTCTTAAAATAAAATTTTATTTATACTTATATTCTAGATTCTAGACTCAGATTATAAAATTTAGCTACAGTTCTTTTAATCTAAAAATTCCCGATCTAGGTTTTTAAATCATTATTAGGTTTCTAATACTCTAGAATTCCTAACTGAGGCCTAACGGGTAAACGAACTCCAATATCTATCCTATTTGTTACTATCCTATTTCTTTATAATTCTCGGGGTTTACAGTTGCATCATGTAATTCATAATTATTGGTATAGGGAATTTATCCAGCACTGTGGCTTGATTTAAAGCTCTATAATCCACACAAAACATGTAACGAAAAAGAACTTATAATCGGGTAAATAATTCCAGAATATTTATGACTTTTGAAAGTATGGATAAATGTACGGTCAAACATTAATAGGATTGGAGTCATCTTTAAGATGAATATGATGTTATATATTTCTCATGGTGGCAATGATAATGGAGTAGCAAAAACTTCTAAAAGTTCTACTTAAAGTCACTAAGTCTTCATTTTTGTTAGTATCCATTGAAGAATCCTTCTTTTGAGCCACAAAACTATAGCAATACACTACTTGATTGACTGTAATTAATTTTTTTTAGTTATGCTGAGGTAATAATTTATCTGACAGCCTAGTAAATGTTATACCCTAAAAGGCACTCAATTCAAGACAACCACATTAGATATTGTACTAAAGTTGAGTGATGAATCCCTTATCACTCAACAACTTCCAATATTGTGTATAAGGTGTGATCACCAGTCAGGGGCCCCATTGGAATATGGTAGTCACAGAGTCTATAATAGGAATGGGACGTTGATAACGATTTCAAAAATATAAAATATAAAAGAAAAAAAAAAAGATCATATTATAGATAAATCAAGTAGTGACAGTAGACCCTGTATTTCATTTTTATCTCCAAAAGTGTAGGTCAAAAGATCCATGAGTATCAAAAAATATCTAGGATCAATACAACTAAAAATAACCACTAGTCTCTAAGTCTGAACAAAATAAACATATTTATAAACAAAAGTTTTCCAATCTATGGGGCTTCCTGCTCTCTGTTGCTCCACTTAACCACATGATCCCAGAAGCTTGTGATACTAAGTTGAGGACATCTTTAATTAGGAGTGTTCATATCAAGTTTCAATTGCTGTGGTGTGTCTACAAATAATATAATTTTCAGATGTTAGTCTCTAGTGTTTCGAATTTTTTTTCCTCCATCTTACTAATTAATCCACTTCTATTAGTTTGTTGCATATTGATTTATATTATTAATAATGTGTTAATTAGAAGAAGAAAAAGAGTTAAAATTTACGCCTAATATTGGGATAATATATTCTTATTTTATTGATTCTAGTATATCATTATAGTATAGGATAATTTGAGAGAGTGAGACATTAATTTTAAAATATTATTATTTATATTTAATTAGTAAAAAATATGTAATAGAAGTTTTCTCATAGAATATATATATATATATATATTAAGAATAAAAACTGTACGAACCACAAACTGAACTATACCAAATCATTTTAAAAAAATTCACGAATCGAATCGTACGGTTAAATTCAATTTAAAAAAAAAAAAAAAGTTCTGCCCATAGCTAAATTAAACATAATTTACGAAGTATATTGGTTTATGGAATATCCATATAATTAGCCATAAATGTATAGTGGGTCCAGTTATAACCGTGCTTAACTTCGCAATTGTATAATTTTTCACTTCATATATCCGATATCGCATAGCATTTATGATTATACATATATGTCTGCTCTCTCTCTCTCTCTCTTTCTCACACACACACACACACAAAAAGATAGCGACCTTGGAAGAAAAGAGCGTACCGCCCATTTGGTGTTGGCAAGGAGGATGGGACCGATGTGCTTTATCATGAAAGCATGAATGCACACTGCATCGGCTTTTCTAGTGGCTCATCTTTATTGAATGATGATAATGATTCAAAGCATGTGTGTAAGTCGTGTAAACCATAATCTTGACCAAAAGGTTACACACATATATGTTGAACGGCCAATCATTTCTTCCATCTCGGTCCAATCTCACCGTCTTTTAATTCCATTCGACCATCGATTGCATTATCCTAGAATAATTCATGGAATTCGTTCAATGTAGTTTTATCCCTTATTTTATTAGGTATCCAACGAGACAGCAGAAGGCATTACTTGGTCGACCTGGCACAAGGGGTAAATGGAATGTTTTACACACGGATGCAGCATAAAGAGAGATAGTGTGCCAGGAATGATTCTCGTACCTAAGAATTAGATTGTCTGATTTTTATCCATATTATATCTATATCATATTTATATCTATAATTTATCTGTGTCATATATGTATCATATTTGTTTGGTTTATTTATAAGTAAAATTGTTGATTTTTATTAATATCTATTTCTTGACAAACATCTGTTCAAAAACGATAATAATATGATACTAAAATGACTAGAATATAATGAAACAAACAACCCTGCATAACTTTTTAGGGTTGAACTTGCAATGAAGGCATCTAGTATGCATGTTCTTCACTCATTATTAGGGTGGAAATGGATTAGATTTTATTAAAATCCAAATTAATCCATAGTTTTGGGTTTGTTTTTTTTTTTTTTTTTTAATTTCAAACCAAACCACATTGTTTGAAGTAGAATAATATTTCAAATTATTCAATAATGATTTGATTAAGTTTAAATTACGGAATGAACTATAACATGTAATCTAGGAATGGCAAATTTGTATAACATATATGGGCCTATTTGGATGGTATGTGTTGGTCCCAAATAATAATCAAGAATAGGGGTTGAATTGATAATTACAAATTTTTACCTTTAAAAATTAATCCCCTTTCAATTTTGAAAAATGAGAACAATATACCAATACATCAAATATGAAAATAAATTGCATAAAAATAAAAAGATAGGGAGAAAGAAGATCAGGCAGCTATTTATAATGGTTCCGCCTTGTGCATCAATCCATTCTTCCAGCTCCATGCCGGAGACCCCGTTATCCTACGGGTTTTGTTCTACTATATCCAATAAGTTTAAATTACAAGCTTGTGCAATCCTCTTTGTTCGATTCTCACAGTTATCTTCTAGCTACAACCGATCTATAGAGTCTAAACTTGTAACTAAACCATCAACTAAGAAGGCAACAACACATTCCTTCTTTACAAAATAATATCTTTAATTTAAATAGCTGAGGTATGTATGCTAAAATATCAGCTCGCTATTGCAAAACGTAGAAAAATCTCAATAAAGTGAAACTTCTGGATTTTGTTCTGTGTTTTACTCTGTATCTTTTGTAAAAAAAAGCCTTTTGTTTTCTTGTGTGAATAATGAATAATACTCTGCTTCTCCCTATCTTGTAACGCATTTATCCTTTATTTTCTTCTAACGTTCAAGTACTTGTTTGGAGGATAGGTTCATATCCCAAATATTTCGGATAAAGATCTGTTGTTCCTGATCTTTATTTTCAATTTGAAATACAACCGCTTGCCTTAATGAGCTCAAGATGTTCCTTTTATCTTTTGTAATTTTTCTTGATTTGAATTCGAATAACTTGAAACGTTGAAATAAAGATAAGGTCCGCTTGATTCTCGTAATTCATCAAAATCTATTGTATCTATTTTGAAATTCCTCCATATCATTGTTCTGAGGATAAATCCGTTTCCAATAGTCTTTGCCTTCATCGTGATCTTCATTTTCAAGATAACATTACATCTTGATTTGATCTTATCAGATAAATCCATGAAAATAGATAATAGAAATTCTCGTTCTTATTTTGAATTATATCAATTCAAATAATTACTTTGTTTTCAGATTAATCCATAATATATGACTTTGTCTTGAATAAAAACTTCCATTGATGAGAGAGAATCTAAAAATATTTGAATCCCCTAGGATATAATTCCAACTTTAGTAGAATCAAATAAGTATATTATCCAAATATACTTATTATCTCGGAGCTAGGTCCTAAAAAAATCTTTATATTTTTCTGAAAAAGTAGATATTCTTGTTTGAGAAGATGAACAGTAACTTCTGGTTGAAAATACTTGTTCTTCAAAAGTTCTAGTGAAAGTTCTAGAAAAAGTTCTAGTTTTCTGGAAAAATATTTCATCATTGACTTAACCTTCTGAAGAACATTCTGTATACTTCTTTATTCCTTGAAAAACTCTTTGATAATGATGTTACTTCTCTTGATTCTTATATATTCTTTCTTTATGATAAGTAAAGTATGTAAACCATCGATATGCAACATCATTTACCTATTCATCTTGAACTTATCATATTTCTCTAAAGTTTTGTGAAAGGCTCTGTAGATTCTTATCTAACACACACACACACACACATATATATATAAATTCTACACACTAAATTACATCATGAGTTTTTTAATTATTTTTTTATCATCAAAACTTTAGTTAATAGAGAATCAACAGTATGTATTTTTATCTGTATTTGTATCTACATCTAATCGGCATCTGTATCTGGCCTATTTAATCTTTTTATGAATAAAATTTTCTATTTTTTATTTGTATATATTTCTTGATAAACAGTTTATTTGAAAATATCTATGTGCCATATAAAAATCCAACTTACCTTAATCTCATAATTAGGCAAGTCAAGTCCCCAACCATGCATAGTATCCAAGGATATTATATGCAAGGTTGTTTGATAAGAAAATGTTTATGCTGATTGCTTATTTAAACCTGCATTTAGTACAATAACTTTGCAAAACTACTCAGTAAGAGTAGATCAACTTTACATAAACTGACATAATAGTACCATTGGATTGGTACTTCAAAGGATTACAAGGTCTTAATCCTTTACAAAACATAATAGAACTTAAATACTTTAATTCTCAACTCTTAGGCTTATGAGCAAGCCTTAAAAGAAACTATTACATCCTATTCATAAGTCTTGAAAAGGTCTCCTTAAAACAAACATCACATGGAAATGATTCTTAGTCATCCTATTGGTCTAAGAACTCCTCAAAGTCTATCCCATATCCCAAAGCATCATAGAATTCATCATCGTCAACACATAGAAGAGAAAAAGTGAGCTAGGAGTTCAGTACACAGCAACAAAAGCTAATACAAAGTGGCATACGTTCTTAACTAATGCAATGCAATAACCAATAAATTAATTATCTTCAATTACGTAAACAAATTAACATTATAGTGTTCAAATTGTGATTGCAATCCTTAGGAACCTGGGGGTCCGGAGTAACAACAACTGCTCAAGGGATTGATATAAGCAATCTGAATACTTATATCCCCTGCATAACTTTACAAAGAGAAATAATCTCATCTAGAGTTGACAATCATTTCTCATCTTTACTTAACTTAATCCATAATATTATCTAGTTCAACTGTACCCATAAATGTGAACTAAATCATATTATTTCTTTTTAAGAATAAGCAAACGTTATACCAATATTGTTTCTCCTATCGATTATCTAATTGAGCCACTTATAAATATCATTGCATTATGACGGGGTGGCCTAAGCACCTAAACTACCATGCTCGCTCCGAACAAGATTGTCGCTTCCCCAGATCGGATTAGACGACACAAGTACAACCAATTCAAACAGTTTTAAGTCAATCTTTAATTAAAGATTTGATATTCCTAGTAGAAGACTAGTAGATAAATTTAACTGAGTAGGGGAATCTGTTGAAAAAACCCATTTTATGTGAAATTTAACATTAATTCATTATTACAACTAACACATTTATCAATTATCCAATTTAATCAAAACCCCTATCCAAACATAGTTTGGAATACATTTTTACCTATATTTATATATCACATTCTATTATTTTAAATTTCTAAAAATAAATATTTTTTTATTAGGGGGTGTACAGGCCAGTACATTCCCGTGCATGCCCCCATGTTTCCCTTAAGTGAGAAACATGGTGGATTACAAATCGTGTGTTTGATTTGCCAAGAGAGAAACATGGCTAGATATAAAGTGGCCTTGTTTCCTTATTATATAATCAATTTAACGACTAGAGAGAAGCACAAGGTAATAGAACAACCCATTTTCTAGCCGTATATCAATGAAAACCAATTCTTTTTAAAACGAAGAGAAACACAACTAGATTGAACAAGCTGTGTTTATCCCGTGCTGTCTTAAAATACACTTTCTAAACAATTCAGAGAGAAGCATGGCTAAATAGAATGCCCCATGTACCAACTGTGTTTCTTCTCAATTAGCTTGATTTTCGAAATCAGTGAGAAGCACGTTTTAATACATGACCTTGTGTTCCCTTCATGCTCATCTTGAAAAGCAAACATGTTACGTTTTCCACTTTAACTTCACATTTTTGTTTCAATTAGTTTATATATACTCATTACATCAACTTAATAGCATCATATACACATAAACTTCACTTCTACTTCATGCAACAATATGTACAACTTCAATTTCATCATTGATACATTACTACTATCATACCAAGTCAACTATCTATAAAAGCAATTAAACAACTTCATATTTTACCTATTATACACTTAACACAACATATATAGACTCAATATTCACTTCATTAAACAACTTCTACAACTTCCTTCATAAATTCACAACTCCATCACTAATATAACCTACTAACCATACAATCCATATATTCATCATAACAACTTCATTTGTTGATTCTACCAAGTTCCTAAGAATCATTCAAGTCTAGAAATCATCCTAGTTCTATCAAACTACTTATAATTCCCTAAAAACTCATTTAGCAAAAAATGGCATTCATGAAAGAAAGAAGGAAACAAATGATTAGAAAAGCAACTAGAACATTACCTTAGCTGGTCTTAATCTTTAGATGAAGTCTTGAAGGAATTATGGACAAGTTTTGGAGAAAAATTTGATCGAAGAGGATGAAAGAATAAAACTTGGAAGAGGCGCGTATGAGGGTCGGTTTTTCGTTTCTGTTTTGGGAGAAATTTTTACAAAATTTTAAATTAATAAGTACCTTTTTGACTTTTGCGCATCTTTAGAACATTTTGGAAGAGGCTTTAGGGATGGGCTTGGTTATGCACTTGGGCTTTTAGCTAGAATTTGAGCTTGTGTTTTATTTGTTTAAAAGTTTGGGTTTATAATTAAAAACATTGGCAGCCATTAAGAACAAATTTTAATATAACATAAGCATTACTCTAATGGCTAATCATCATAATATACCTAACTTTATCAATTATTCTATTCACAGCCAATTCACATATTAATCATTTAATATATATATATATATAGTCACACCAACATATAAAATAAACTCATCTAAATCATGACAACCAATATCATATACCAATCAACACAATTCAATATAATTCAAATCATCCAAATTCTAATACCTAGTTACACTAATAATTGAAATACAATAAATTTTATTACCCAAATCAATTCATAAAATTAGCAAACAATATATACATGCAAATTAGTTTAATGTTTTTAGTTTAAGTATTTTATTCCATCTACATGCAAGCGAAACAAACAGATTCATAATCTCATATGGAAAAGAAAAAAAAAACTAAATTCATTTGATAAACAATAAGTATTAAATCACATAAGTGGTAAATCAAATCATATTGATGCGGCTACAAAACTTCAAATATTCGTTAACAACTAATTTTATTCACCAATTATCATGTAACATATTTTATATAAAATATAGACAAAATAATTAAATAACCATACATTTTAATAAATGTAAACTAAAAAGTCATTTTAATACTATGTTATAACATAGGAAGTTAATTAGTTACAAGGAAAATGTTGCTATATTTTTCTAAAACAATTTGATTTGATTTCATGAATTGATTCAACTTATCTCTCCAAACCAACCATGAATTTATAGATTGGTTCGATTTAGAAGTTTTAGAACCAAGTTGTTAAAAGAAACATACTTTTGGATTTGTTTGGTTTGGTTTACAATATGTTCAGTTTTATCGGCTTATTTGCCTTACTTATTGTAATTTTAAATGAACATTAGAGATGAGCTGGACTAGGTAGCCGAGGCCTAATGGGCCAGCCTTGCTGAGAAACCCTATGATCAATATTTGATCAGATATGTGTACATCCATTATATGCACTAATAATGAATTAACAATAAAACGTATTAACTTTATTGTAAAATTTGACATGTTAAATTGCATAGAAATATAAATATGTTTTTTATTTGTCGAAAGTTTAATTATTTTCACAATTTAATTTGTATATATGCTTATTTTGTGACTTGGTTTTTATTTCAAAATGATGGGAAATCTATGATAAATTGCATAGAAAGGAAATTTAGTAATTTTACTAGCCATTTAAGCTCATTCCTCAAATTTAATCCATCACTCGAACTAATCAACAAGGATTCCATTTTGCCATTAAAAAAATAGAAAACTATTATTTATGCCTAATAACATCCCTATTTTATTACCTAGAAATTCTCATTCTACTTCTTCTTATTCTCTCAAGTAACCAAACATGCAGTTAGGGTTTAGGAATTAATTTTTATAGGACTTTTCTTAACTTTACCTCCCTCTATTTACAACAAAAGATCTTTTTTAACCTCCTTGTATTTGTAGAAAAAGATTTTTAACTAGAGTAAAGTGTGAGAGAAACTATAGATCTCATATATCGTTTAGGGAAGTTTTTAACTTAGGAAGGCTTTTAGATTGTTTTCCTATTTTATTACCCTTTTGGTTTTATTTTAAGATATCAATAATATGCAAGATATGTTTTTCATATATAAACATTATTAATTTCACTTCATAACATTATTTATTATGCTAAATCTATAAATATTTTATTTAGTCCTGGTTTCTAGGTATTTTTCAAGTTAAATTAGCGGTCCATCCACTAAACAAGCAAACAAGAATTCAAAGTTATGTATATTTCTAAAATCTATATTTGACTCAAATTGGCTTAGAATCCCTTTTTCCTATGATTTAGTTAATACCAAGAAAGTAAATTAAGATAAATTTACTTGTGAGCTACTCAAAATTCACTTAATATTTACTTAAGTTCAACTCCATTGTAGTGGAGTTATACTCAAACCAAATGTACTCAAGTAGTTTATACAGGTGGGGTCTAACTTCGTGATGATTTCCTACATAATTGTCAATCTTATTTGAGCTTGAGTCAAAGTTTAAATGATGATCCAATTTGAGATGCAATCGAGCTTGAACATGTTGAAGGCCACTTTGAATCTATCTCAAGGTCAAAATTCTAAACGGAATCAATCCCAAGTTTGCATTCAATACTACATCATTTTGCTTGACTCATTTGCTTACCCAATCAAGTTTCTTAGTTTACAATTACTCCTCTAATTGTTTCTAACTCATGCAATGATGAATTAATCTACATTTGGTACTCAGATGACATTACACAACACTAGGTTTGACGAATTGTATACACTTTACCATTTTAGATTTCAATTTTTAAGTCAATACAATTCCTTGGGCAAAGAAGGGAGGGAAAAAAAGTCAAAGCAATTCCTAGCCCTAACAAATCGTATGATAATTCATGGAGCTCTTCTTAAATGGCTTCTTTTGCAACACTGGTGTAAGCTCAACTGATATAGTATAGAACTTGTTCATTTTAAATCGAAATTTGATATCTTAGAGCATTATGAACAAATGGATATTCCACCATTCCACTAATTGAGCAAAACTCCCTATTCGTTAGATTGAAACTATGGTTTTGGTTTTAAGTTCCAGCAGATGTGTCTTATCTTTAAGGTTGGTTTGAGTTGATTTGAAGTGGTGTAAATATTGATTGGCGGAAATATTAACTTTTTTAAGAGATAGAAAACTTTCATCCCTCCAAATGCAGTGCGTATGCGAGGGGAAAAAATTAGCAAATATTGTGGTGAGGAAGAACAGAAATATGTATGTGGAAATAGTTTATTCCATCAGTATTTGCTCTTGTTTGCTTTCCTCTTCCAAACAACTTGCTTGTGTAAAGTCATAAAGGAGTGCCGCGACATATACTTTGCTGTAAATATATGGATTTATTGCCGGGTGCAATAAAGCTTGGGAGCAATGGTTGTATTCTTTCTATCAAATCTTAATTATAGATTTAGTGTATATTTATGAAACATAAGTACATTAATATATATATTACAGAACTTCATATGGACGATTCGTCTCTATGGTTCATCTAATTTAGTTGGTTTACTAGTTTTTGTGTTGTCAATGTTATGTAATTTGGGTAATTGTGGTATAGTTAAACTTAAGTTTATTCTTTTGGTTGAGTATCTGAATTTTTAATTAAATTTCATAATTAACTATATGAATTTTACTTGTTTTTATAATGAATTACATTTAGGTACTATAAATGACTTTAAAAAGTTTATAGGTTTATTGATTACTAGTTATTTTGAACTTAGATAGCAAATGTGATATTTATTGATTACTAGTCATTTCATGTTTCCTTCGTAAAATTATTATTTAAGCTTCTTATCAAATTTATGGCTCATTCACCATATGAAGTAATGGGTGAGTTGAAAAACAATTTAACAGGAATTTAATTATTGGATAAAATGTAAAATATTTATAATGCCCTTTTTATTATAGAGGAATAATTGTATAGGCGATTTTTTAAGATAAAGGTATTTATGCAGAAGTAGGAAAACAAACCATTGAATGACAATATAGATGGAGAGACCTATACATGATTTTATGTTATAGTAATTCATTATGATTTACCTTAATTGAACACTATAATAACAGTTTTACATAAAATAAGCAAGAAATGAATAACTATTCATCCAAGTGAATGAGCTGCTCACAAAAGCACGGGGTTTTGTATGAAAATATTGTATTTTGGAAAAATAAATCCCAAAATATGGTAAAAAAATTTTAATTCTAAATGTCAAAGATGTGACTAAAAAATGTGCCTTTGACTGTTGAAAAGAGGCTGCACTTATCAGACACACTCTTTTGTTTTATTTTTGTTAGTCCCAAAAAGATAACTAAGAGGGAAGGTGAATTGGTTTTCTAAAATGAAAATTTAATCTTTTCAAAAACTTAACCAAATTCACAAACTTAGTTAATTAAATTAAAATGGCTTTTTAAACTTACTTGAAAACAATAAACTTAATAAACAAAAGTTTATTTCCCAATTTGGATGAAAATAGGTTGAAAAATTATCACTGTACGTTAAACAAAATAAGAGTGAAACTTCCAGCTTTAGTCTCTGAATTAGTTTCTGAATCTAAATTGCAGCTCATACAAACAATAAGATATGCACAAAATTTAAAAAGATAAGACAGAAGAGAGTGCAAAGTTGATTTGTAGAGGTTCCGCCTCAAGCGTCGAGCCTCTCTTCTAGCACCAAGCCGAGGATTTAGTATTCTACACCGGTATGTTCCACTATCCAACAAATCAACAAGTTACAAGTTATCTTTTGCCAAAACACTTGGCTACAAATGCACTCAGCTTGATCATCCTAACTTCCTTTAAGCTACAATCAAACTACTGAGCCTACTTGTAACTCTTAAACTCACTCAAAGAGTAATCACAAATCAATTTGAGGAAACAAGTAAAAAATCCTCTAATTTCGATACAATGAAAAAATAAATGACAGTATTTGCTTGAGGAAAATATTAAGAGCTTTTTGTTGCTTGTTTTCTTTTTCATGTAAAGGATGGATGTCACTTCTTTCTTCCATGCTCTTAATATATTTGTTATTGTTCAACGGCTAGCAATGGATTAGGTCCTGATATTTAGCTTTGTTTTCTCGGATAAAATCTGCTGGTCGTTTTTCTCTTCATCTGCAACAGCTTAGATAAATTCGAATTTCCCTTTGTCTCACTAGTCAAGATACTTTGCTTCTAATCCGGATCTGATCTTCTGATGGATTTTTTTCAAACGTTTAAAACTTAAATCAACTTTGTTGTAGATAATCTTTGAAAGATTCGATTAGATCTCATTGTTCCTATTGAAAAGAAAATATCCCATAAAAACTCACTGTTCATTATCTTCTTTAGTTTTGAATTTCCAGCTTGTGAAGATAATCTTGAATGCAGATAACATTCCCATGAATTGCGTCTGATTAGGATAGATACTCTCTGATATTATTCAAAGTTGAAAATTGATCTGTTTCCCATATCTTTTCAATCCATGTATCTTGCAATTTTGAATTCAACTTGCTATCGTTAGTTTAAACAGCTGTCCTAATCCTTGTGTTTAAGATCATTATCTTGTTAAGACACGACCAAAAAACAAATGTATCGACTTCTTGTTTCTGATTTTAAACTTGAATCTGTCCAAAGAGATTTGAAATAGACCATATAAACTTAAGTTTCTTGTTCAGCTTTAATCCTTAAGAACAAGTTTTAATCCAATGAAAACTTGAATCCCCATAGATAATTGATCCAACTTTGTGGAACATAATTGAATGCATTATCTAAATACATTCACTTTGGTGCTGGGTCTTCAAAATTACGAATTAATTTGGAAATCATTCGTTTTTCATATTCATAGTCGTGATCTCGCATTAGTCTCTAAATTTCCTTCTGACTAGTATACAAGTCTTTGTAAAGTACTGATTACCTTCTGAATTACTTTCTGACTTCTTACTTGTTCTTGAAAAACTCTCCTTAATACTTTCTGAGTTGTATCATTTTGTAAAACATTTTTATAAAACTTTTTATCATATTCACTACACACTTAATAATGGATTTATTAGTAAACACTTAACTCTTTTTTGTTATCATCAAAATCATCATTGAGAGAAACCAACAATGTTTTAATTAGAGGGCGTGGCTGCCACTCGTCCCTCTTTACTGTTTCCTAAATCCACAGAAATCTTCTTCACACAAAGGGTTGTGCTTACATGCTTATACTTAATTAGCTAGGCATATTTTACCAATCGAAATGGGCTGCATTTGCTGCCATTTCTTGCAAGATGCCAAATGAAATACAAAAAAATGATGGTGATGCTTGGAGTGTCGGCAAAGAATCTGGATCAGTCCTGCTGTCAAAATTTGCCATCCTATTCCAACAAGGTAGAAGCTATATCCATGTTGATGCATTGGATGATTCTCTATTGCTTTAAGATTCGTACCTTGGAAGATAATTTCAATAGCTTCACTGTAATCAATCAACTTCACCTTTGTTCCTAGACTTGGATACAATGAAATGTTGGATACATCTTATGTAAAGTTGAAAAAGTATGGTGGTTTATCTAGAAAGGTTGTATTGTACTGACCCAAGTTTTGTTTTACATACAAAGGCTATGTTTTGCACCATATTCTTGTCATTAAGGAAATGTCACTGTTCATAGAAGAGGGCAAGGGTGGCAGCCATTCCCTCTAATTAAAAGGAAAAGAAAAAAGAGGTGTGTCTCACAAACACGCCTTCTTTACAATGGTTAAATGCGCATTTTTCAGTCACGTCTTTGACACGTAAAATACAAATATCATTCTTTTATACCGTATTTTGAGATATGTTTCCCCAAAACAGGGTATATTCGTACAAAAGCCTACAAGCATGTTGAATATGCAAATCGGATTCCCCCGTAAGCTTACAACAATTAGGT
Organism: Combretum micranthum; assembly: GCA_024138025.1. Taxonomy (NCBI): domain Eukaryota; kingdom Viridiplantae; phylum Streptophyta; class Magnoliopsida; order Myrtales; family Combretaceae; genus Combretum; species Combretum micranthum. The sequence continues at coordinate 81,991 of JAMXBD010003002.1, forward strand.
TTCCTTGATACAAATGTAGCACGTATACGTGATTGATAAGCCATCTCAAAACAGTCCAGTCGGTTTCTCTCTTTCCTTCCCTTGCCTTCTTCACTTTTATTAAAAAGGGCTGACTTACGACCTAACAACAAGTAATATTTTAGCAGATCGGGAAGAAGTTTCTAATATGCTAACGGTAATAAGGTCAGACGTCCCATGGAATTTATCTCAAATCAAATTTTGGCTGCATGGAGTGGAATAATTCTACAATGCGGCAAGAATAAGATGTAGACATGTTGACGTACTTTTATCATTCTTAAGACTCGATTTTAAATAAAACTGCCTTATGAGCTTTTGAACTACATTAAGTACAGACAATTAACATCAACAGTCGATTATAACCGTATAAGACAAATGCTAACTCGCTCTTTGAGCATGAGCATACTCGAAGCTTCAGTACAACACCCTAACTTCCTATCAATTTGTTCAACGGCCTTCTATATTTGACTGTACATAAGATATGGCCAGAGTACAAGCAAAAATTGGACCTCGCTACCATATCAACAAATCGGCATAGCTTCCTGATATCTAATGTTAGCATTGCCAATTTGCATCATAGCCACAAACTCATTGTAGTCGATACGGCCATCCTATAGTTGAGAAGAAAATTTATTAGAGTGGCATTAAAAGAGTAAAATCCTTGTTGGCTAAACAGATAGAAGATACAGATTGCAGAATCAAACTTTATCACGAGGGAGGATCGGATTGATTTTTTAAGAGCAAATTTAAGCAGTAAAACTGAAAAGTTCAAAAAGTTTTCCATTTTTTCCAAACTTTTTTCAATGAAAATTTAAAATCTTTGGGTAGTTGCAGGGAATGATCCTCCCAGGCTCTGCCACTAGATAAATAACTAATGTCAAATCAGCACACACCAAAAAACTCTACAAGAACTCTCTGTCACATAATGAAAGTGCCAATATCACCAGCATGTTCACTGAACAGCGGGGGGAAAAAGAATAGGATTAGGTTATTCAACCAATTAAAAAAACTCAGAAAATTTGAATGTTAACATAATTTTAAAAAGTCTCATGATGTGTAAAATCCTTCCAACAGTCTCTTTCGGCAGTCTGAACCTAAGAAAGGTTAGAGCAGAAAATCATTTTGATATGGCATCACAGTTATCAGGCACCGAGGATGCTACAGAGACTGCATAAATTGATGCTTTCTTTCTTGTTACAGTGTGAACATGCTTTTATATAACAACTTCCATAAGGTCACACATTTTGCATCACCACATGCATTGTGGACAGAAGAATGTAGAACCAATGTACTCAAGATGGGATCGCTACAAGTATGTGACCAAAATTTCTTTTATATATAGCTAAAATATTTGAAACATCCAAGATAAATATGCTTACTTTGTCCTGGTCAACTTCTTCGATCATTTCATCCAAGCAAAAAGCCTCCATACCAAACTCTTCACAAGCTTGTTGAAGCTCATCTCGAGTTATATAACCACTTCCATCCTTATCAAAATATGAGAAAGCAGCAAAGAGGTACTCTTCTCTCTGAACTTTGTTCAGATGCAATGTAGCAGCAACAAACTCCACACAATCAATGGTGCCACTGTTGTTGATATCAGCCTGTAATTTCAGTATGAGACACCATGATAGGAATAAAATATTAAAAGACATTTCTCGTTATCCTAGATATATATTGAAAGAAATTATAACCACAGCAGATGATGAGACACCGTGTTGTCTCATAATCACATTCAGATTCTTGTAAAAACCTACAGACTACGGGCATGACTACTGCAGCCAAATGTGCTTTACGCCTAGGCATCCACAGCAATCAATTGTCAGTCCTGTTTCCAGCTTTTATGAGAAACAGCAATAAAGAATCCAATACATAATCATTTGCAATATTATTGCAAAATTTCCACAACGTGCTTACAGATTTCATTAGACCTTGTATCTCGTCCTCTGGAAGATCTGCACCAAATCTTTTGAGTCCAGATTTCAGCTCTTCGAAAGTAATATGACCACTATTGTCTGTGTCAATTGCCTTGAAAAATTCTTTTAAGCCAGTGATTTCTTCTTCAGATAGCCTTTCTACAATAACCTGCAAAAACATCAAGCGATCAATGAAAAAGGAAACCGGTATAAATAATCGCATTATAGAAAAACTCATTTTAGAAATACGTAGTATAGTATAATATGCTCAAGTTCAGCTGACAAATGAATAAAATAATTGCGCTAACTGGACAAAGAGAAAAAAAAATGGCATGAAATTAAATGCCCATATAGACCACAACATTCAAGCACATACTCTAAGAGCCATCTTCTGAAGTTTGTTCATGGAAGAAAACTGCTTTAAGCGAGTCAAGACAGCAGAATCAAGAGGCCTGTCTGGAGCCAACCCATCTTCTCGGACCCAAGGGTGGCCTGAACAAAATCATAATGGATATTACAGTAACTACATGCTCACATTGTCCGGAGGAAACCCATCTTCTCGTATGCTTCATTATAGTAAAATTTAGTAATTGTTGCTCATCGCTACTTACAGAGAACTTCATGGGCAGTTGGCCGCTTTTTTCGATCTTTCATAAGCATCTTTCTGACAAGATCTTTTGCGCTTTCTGATATTTTTGGCCATGGATCTGACGAGAAGTCAAGATCACCATGCAAAACCTCATGAAATATCGGCTTTTCACTTTCTGAAACCAGACAAAAAATAATAAGTAACTTGCATTGGATGCTGTTTTGTTGGCCACAAAAACATTCTTTAGTTGCATCAAGTAGCATGCTAGTGTTTATTATCAAGAAGTAGATCCGAATTCTTACCACCCCAAAATGGTGGAGCTCCACCTAAAAGCATATAAAGAATCACACCAACACTCCAGACATCTGCTTCTGGACCATAATGTTTTCGCAAGACTTCAGGTGCAACATAATATGGGCTTCCTACTAGCTCGTTGAATGTCTGTCCTGCAAGACGACTTTATTTTCAGTCTCATCTTTACACATAAATCAGCTAATAAAATTTTATCTCAGAAGCATTTATTGAACAGCCATCCTTTATGGTAAAAGAAAATCGAGCAAGACAACAAAAGTGCCGCGCATCATCATGCAATCATTCTCAATTTCTGAGTCGTAGTATGTTCATTCTCATTTAATGCCTCCAGAACATTTTAGTTTATGAACTTTCTCCTGTAACTAATATTCCAGAGCACCTAGATTACACGAGCTGTAAAACAAGGAATCATTAGGAAATATTGATTTATTATAATGTCTTGAGTAAACATGAACTTCCGACAAGTCATTATGAAGTACATCTTTTATGAGTAATGTACTTGAATCACCTCTAAACCATGAGTTCAAGACTCTTTTGGATAACTTAGTCATAAAAATCATAGTTTTAAAGCGAAGCAATAAAATAAACTGACCAAAATTGCAAAACATAATGCAATTCTTCCCACTTACCAGGCTTAAAGAATGTTGATAATCCAAAATCTATCGTCTTCAGCGGTGACTCCTCCCGTTCATCGACGAAGAGAAAGTTCTCAGGCTTAAGATCACGGTGCATAACCCCTAACGAATGGCAGGCTTCCACTACACCAACGATCTTCCTGATGAGGTGGGCTGCCTTCCTTTCCGTGTAATGACCGCGCTTTACAATTCTGTCGAATAGTTCCCCTCCAGTACACAGTTCCATGACAAGATGAACTGTGGAGGGATCTTCGTATGTACCTTTAATGGAGATCACATTAGGGTGACCAGCTAAGTGATGCATTATCTGTATCTCCCTCCTAACATCCTCCACATCTTCCATCGTCAGCAATTTTCTTTTCGCAATGGACTTACAAGCGTATTCTTTCCCGGTCCCTTTTTCCACACAACGGAAGGTCGTACCATAGTGGCCATGTCCAAGCTTCTCTCCCAAAGTGTAGAATTCTCTCAAATGACCAGTTTTCGTTTGCAAAACAGAATCTGCCATAAGCCCAGCACTCGGCCGCCTCCTCCTAAATGCATAAGGCTTATTCTTATTATTATTATTAATGGGGGGGTTTGCAGGGTGGGGTGATCTGGTCTCATTCTCGCCATCTGGAACTTGAGGTGGTGGCTCAGCCTTAGGCATCAAAACATTTGGAGAGTCATCAGAAAATCCAGGCTCCTCCACCTCCTCCTTGGGTTTATGAGAGGGTTCTGTTACTGATTTTACTGGTTTAACATCTACCCTGTTCCCTATGAGTTGCCCTACTTTTGGCTCTTCCTCAAGTATCATGATATAAACCGGCGGTTTGTTTTGAACAAACTGATGATGAGCATGGGCTTCTCTATCCAGAGTAGTCACGGCTGTGTCTCCTTTGGATTTGGGGATTATATTACGAGTAGTAGATTTGGCATCCTTACTCCTCGGCGGCGGCCACCAGAGAGTATTCGTAAATGATTGAGATATGCAATCTTTATAGCCTCTTGAACCAACACAATTGTTTCCCATCTGAATTAATTACTTAAATATATATATATATATATATATCTCACGCTCACACTCTTAATGAATGCCAAAATGAAATCGTGAAATCTGCAATGCATTGCATTGTATGTATTCAGTTACATAAATTAGATTCTGACTGACACTCTTTCCTTCTCTTTCTCGACTTACTCGATTGAACTGACAAATTCCAAATCTAATAATGAAAAAAAAATTAAAAATCCAGATTAAAATATATATATATATATATATATGCATATACGCATTAATACCAATTGGTCATGCGAACTTGAAGGAATAGAGATGAAAGTGATGGAAAACGAATAATACGACCGGGGGAGAAACGGATATGTGGGTTGAGTTTGAAGAAGCCATGGATTTTGGTCATTGGGTTTTATGGTAAAATTAGGGTGTTGAATATGAATTAGAGAGGTGATTTCATGGACTTCACGCGATGACAATGTTCGGGGGAAGCTTTGAGGAAAACCAAAGAAAAGATGCAATGGTTGTTATGTTGGAATGTTTCAAACAATAGAAACCTGGAAAGAATCAGAGAGGGGGGGGAGAGAGAGAGAGAGAGGGAAAACGCGTTTTCTTTTTGCTTATATTTATTCTAGTGGACTAACAAAATTATACTATAAAATTTATGATATGTAAAGTTATAAAATAAATCAACACTTGTACCATTTACATCTATAAAAAAAAAGTAAAAATTATGTGACTAATCAAAAAACTATGTTAAGAATTTAAAATCAAAGAATGAATACATCAAATACTCTGTTTACCTATTATATTATATATATACTAATTAATAGTTTAGTTGCTTTGTGTTTGTAAATTATTTATGGCTAGTGCGCTTACATGTTAATTAATGAATGTTTGATCCTATTGAAAAAACAAAAGAAAAAAAATGAAATACTAATTTTTCGTAAATTAATCTATATATACCAATTCTAAAGCTATACAATCCTATCTTAAAAAACTCAAATTTTACAAACATCACAATCACTATAAAAAATTATGGAATCCTTTATAACTATCATCTTCATCCGCGAAAAGGAAAAAAAATTAATTACGAAAATGTCACTGAAAAAAATATTCTCAGTTTTAGGTAAGTTGATCTCCTCTCTTCAAAAAACGAGATTGTTAGTAGCTGACCACGTCTTTAGAAGAGACGAGGTTCATTTTTAGTAATAACCTCGTCTATTGAAAAGACGAGGTCCTTAATAGATAGCCTCATCTCTACAAAAGACAAGATTATCGAGGATTTTACATGCCCACTAGCCCCTCTTCCTCATTTCACGCGGCTACATGCTCTCCCAAAATTTTCCCAATCTGAAACCCTAACCATAGCTTCGTCTATTCCTAGTCTGATTTAGGCAAAATCGGAGTGTTATTTGGCGTTTGATCAATTAACAAAAGTTGGGAAAGTGATAAGATCGTGAAGAAGTGAAGAAATTTATGCGGAAATCCCCGAAATCGTGCCGAAATCGATAGGTAATTGCCTTTGAATTTTCGGTATTTCTAGTGTTGCACTATTGAATATTGGATGTTGAGATCATAAATATGCTCTTACTATTATTGCATTATTGTATGGGCTTGGGAAACGTGGTATAAGTAGGGGGTTTTTTCTTATTTTTCTGTCTCAATTCCATCCAATTGGGCAATTTTTTTTTAATGACTTTTTTCATTTTTCCCCCTTTTTTTGGGGTTTGTAGTTTCTTTCAATTTATTTAATGTAATTAATGTGCAATTGTGATTATACTATATAGTTTTTGAAATTATGAACCAAATCATGAAATCATATATTGGTACACATCATATAAATTTATCATATACTATCATATACTATTAGAAGACTAGGGTGAATATAGTAGCATTAGTATATAGGCTTAAATATTATATGAGTATAATAGATAAATCATGGTGCGAATTTCATGCATTCATCCTATGTTTTATGAGATAACATGGTAGGTGAGTAGATGAAATGGATAAGGCCAAGTTTGTACTATACTCATGGCAACATTGTAAAGGAACATGATGGCTATGGTTATGATAAGCGACTAGTTGCGGTGGTCAGTGTTAATAGGAACTCAACATATGAGGAAATACCAGGTATAATTTGTAATAGACTTAAAGTAAATAAGCCTATACATCGGGTTGAGTTGTATCATAGGGTAGCTATTGAAGATAAGACGCTACGCTATGATGTTATTCCAATGACTGATGATGATGATGCACATGAGATGTTGGTGTGCACTGAAGGATCGGTGCTTGTGTATATGTAGATATTTGAGAACGAATTGCCACAGGCACCTGCAGGAGAAGTGAGTATTGATGGAAATATTGGCAACCAAGGATTAGTTGACTCAAACTCAACCCCAATCTAGACAGTAAGTAGCGCATAGGTACAAATGGGGAACTTTGAAAATACAGCACCAGATTGGGCATGTGATCACGATACTAATGTGATGTAGGACTCATCGGCAAGCGAATCTAATGATAACTATGATGATTATGGAAATGATAATGTGGCAGCTTTTCCTTAGGAAGATGCTGCAATCGGCGAACAATGTAATGAAATGACTAGCACCATTTTGTGGCTCGCACAGACGTTGATGTAATTGGGAGCTCAATGACAGTACCTTTTTTCACTGTTGATGTTAGTAGTGGTCATGCTGCATTTGATGATGAGTAGGAAATTAGTGCAGGAAATTGGAGTTTCGGCAATGAATTCAAGGTTGGAAGTAGACGATGGAGTGGAACTAATATGAGAGCTCTACATGAGCTAGACTTACGAGGGTGTCCCAAGTGGAACTGGGCAACAAAACACGCCAAGTGGATAGCCAAGTGAGATGGCACGTGCGATCGCATTGTCGAGGTACTAGATATTCTCACAGGCACATCTGCAGATTATTTCGATTGGCACTATACAATCACCAAGTATTGGATCAATCGTACAGGAGCCATTATTCGATAAATGATAAGTTCACTGACTACATAATATATATGGATTTATACTATGTTTGTTATTCACTGATCTACTTGTATCCTCTCGCTTGCAAGCAGATTTCATCTATAGAGTCGTGGAGATGCCACTAGAGGACACTTTTGCCACTGCACGAGATGCCATTTTTGTAGTGGATGAGTCTAGGGGACTTAATTTGAATGATCCAGTGCCAGCACCCGCACTTGAAGACCCATAGCCTCAACTTGTACAGAGACGGTAGCCAGCTAGAGAGAGGCGTGGCTGGGTACAGGATTAGGGTCAGGAGTGAGGTTGAGCCCAAGGTGTACATATCAAAGACGAGCCTTCATCCTCACATGTGCATGTATCCGATGAGCCAAGACTTCCACATTTTCTTCATTCTGAGCCTGATCCATCATCATCGCCATATGCTTAACTACATGAGACCTCCATGGTAGACAAATCATATACCGAGTTCTACATCCCCTTTGCTCCACTAAAGAGGCGATTATCACCACCACATGATATGGGAGAGGGACTCACCCAGGTGGAGCCGGATCCAGTCCCATTTCATACTTATGGTACTGGTAGTGGAGATGGGGATGCCATACTCACATAGGTCAATCCGACTATGGAGCTTCGCCATCAGGATGTCCATCAGCGTAAACCATTCCCTCGAACTTTTGTCAAGCGGGGATGAGGGAGGTAGGGCACCCATCAGTAGCCACTACATAGATTTTCATCTTTTATAATTCTTGTATATGGATTCTTATTTTTTCTTGTTGCTGTTTGTAGTTATCAGAACATTTATGTAATTAACTCATCATTCATTTGATTCTTCCATATTATGAGTTTTTTATTATATGTGCTATGAACGGTTTTACACTTCTATTGTGATTGAATGAATTAGGTTTGGTATTGAGTTTTGATGGATTGAGTTTGGGAACACTATTGCGGTTAGGTTATGAAGTTTGGAAGTTGTTTAGCCATGGTGGATGATGGCTAATGAATGATTTATACGGCTTATTGTATATGATTTTGACAGGTTTAAACAATTAATGTAATATGGGGGTCATTTACAATTTTGGATAAGAAGGGGGTGGGAACAGTTTATGCTAACCTCTCTATTCAAAAGACAAGGTATTAGTTGGCTTGATCTCGTCTCTTTAAGAGACGAGGTATTACCTGCCTTGATCTTGTCTCTTCAAGTGACAAGGTTCATCCGAAACATTAGTCCCGTCTCTTCTAAAGACGAGGTCAGGCACAACGACCTGGTCTCTTGAAGAGACAAGGTCAACCTGACTAAAACTGAGAATATTTTCTTCCTAGTGGCATTTTTGTAATTTTTTAAAATATAATTTTTTTTCCTTTCCCACTTCATCCATCACAACAAATAAGTAAAAGATGAAAAAAAATTAAATTAAATTCTAATTTTTTCATAAATTAAATCATAGCGTTTCCAAAAATTGTCCAATCGTGATTGTAAAATCTAATCTTACAAACTCCATAGTCACTATTGAATTTATGGAACCGATTATGACTGTCATTGTCCATTATATTATGGTAACACCTAGCCTCTAGAAACAATAGAGTGTTTGCATTTTTTTTCATTAAATACTCATGAGCACATTGATAGCTATAATAACCATCGTAATAGTACCTTCTTCTTAAATATCCATTGCAAAGGATCTTTATCAATAGCAATCAGTAGACACTAGAATTATTGAAACCTATTAAATTTAACATTTTTAGCATTTAAGTTTTATTGTAATGCCATTGTCTGCAAAAAAAAAAAAACCATTAATTAGAATATTAATAATATTTATAAAAATGAATAATAGGCTATCTTGCACTAGTAAAACTTAAAACAAAAATTGAAAGCCTCAAAATGAAAGTAATGGTAATTAAATAAATATTTAAAAACACACATACAATTTATAGAAAGCTTTTGGAATGATTTGGATATGAAGTTCGTGGCAATAATCGAACTCATGTTTCAAGATAAACAAATATTTAAACAAATAAAATTCTTGTGTAATCCTAGATAAACAGCAACCTAAATATACTTGATATTATCTAAGAGTTTAAATGAAAGAGTGACGGCATATTGAAGTAGTTTGTAAAAGAAAGGTCATTATATACTATCTTCATTGAGTATCTTATGAAAAAAAACTTCCTAAAAAGCAACAATGTCATACCCTAAGAACTAGCCTAGAATGATAACTCGAAATTATCATACCACTTATACACTCGCAATATGAGAATCCTCTTGCAAGTCAGAGTTTGTAAGACTCTACCTGAATAATTACTTTATAAACTTCTAATATGAGATTACATTAGTGATAGATAAAGGAAATCTGATTTTCTACAGTCCACCAGAACCGTAGAGAATCGATATCCGCTATCAAATAGTAAAATAAAACAAATCATCTATGTTTTACAAATTCTAAAGTACAACATTATAAATCTAGTCCATAATCAAACTTATTTTACAAGAAATGAAACTTAAATAAACTATACTATATATCAATTTCTTGTTCCAAACTCGTCTTCCATCTTCAAAGGTTCTCCACCACACAGACCTATCCCAAAACTGATGCTTCAGCAGTTCCTGCACCAATACTGAAGGGGTATGAGCTTAACCATAGCTCAGTAAATAACAAAACTAAATCACACTATTAACAATTGTCAAACAAGTTTTTACTTAACAAACATATGCAATGCACACTCATCCATATGATATGTATAGTGTGTGTGTGTGTGTGTGTGTGTGTATATATATATCTCACGCTCACACTCTTAATGAATGCCAAAATGAAATCGTGAAATCTGCAATACATTGCATTGTATGTATTCAATTACATAAATTAGATTCTGACTGACACTCTTTCTTTCTCTTTCTCGACTTACTCGGTTGAACTGAAAAATTCCAAATCTAATAATGAAAAAAAAAATAAAAATCCAAATTAAATATATATATATATATGCATATACGCATTAATACCAATTGGTCATGCGAACTTGAAGGAATGGAGATGAAAGTGATGGAAAACGAATAATAAGACCGGGGGGCAAACGGATATGTGGGTTGAGTTTGAAGAAGCCATGGATTTTGGTCATTGGGTTTTGTGGTAAAATTAGGGTGTTGAATATGAATTAGAGAGGTGATTTCATGGACTTCACGTGATGACAATGTTCGAGGGAAACTTTGAGCAAAACCAAAGAAAAGATGCAATGGTTGTTATGTTGGAATGTTTCAAACAATAGAAACCTGAAAAGAATCAGAGAGAGGGGGGAGAGAGAGTGAGGGAAAACGCGTTTTCTTTTTTCTTATATTTATTCTAGTGGACAAACAAAATTATACTATAAAATTTATGATATGTAAAGTTATAAAATAAATCAACACTTTTACCATTTACATCTATAAAAAAAAAAGTAAAAATTATGTGACTAATCAAAAAACTATGTTAAGAATTTAAAATCAAAGAATGAATACATCAAATACTCTGTTTACCTATTATATTATATATATACTAATTAATAGTTTAGTTGCTCTGTGTTTGTAAATTATTTATGGCTAGTGTGCTTACATGTTAATTAATGAATGTTTGATCCTACTGAAAAAACAAAAGAAAAAAATGAAATACTAATTTTTCGTAAATTAGTCTATATATACCAATTCCAAAAGTTGTACAATCCTATCTTAAAACTCAAATTTTACAAACATCACAATCAATATAAAAAATTATGGAATCCTTTATAACTATCATCTTCATCCGGGAAAAGGAAAAAAAAATTAATTACGAAAATATCACTGGAAAGAAAATATTCCTAGTTTTAGGCAAGTTGATCTCCTCTCTTCAAGAGACGAGATCGTTAGTGACTAATCTCGTCTTTAGAAGAGACGAAGTTCATTTTTAGTAATAGCCTCATCTGTTGAAGAGACGAGGTCCTTAGTAGATAACCTCATCTCTTCAAAAGATAAGATTATCGAAGATTTTACACACCTACTAGCCCCTCTTCCTCATTTCACGCGGCTACATGCTCTCCCAAAATTTTCCCAATCTAAAACCCTAACCATAGTTTCGTCTTTTCCTAATGTGATTTAGGCAAAATCGGAGTGTTATTTGGTGTTGGATCAATTAACAAGAGTTGGGAAAGTGATAAGATTGTGAAGAAGTGAAGAAATTTATGCGGAAATTCCCGAAATCGTGCCGAAATCAATAGGTAATTGCCTTTGAATTTTCAGTATTTCTGGTGTTGCACTCTTGAATATTGGATGTTGAGATCATAAATATGCTATTACTATTGTTGCATTATTGTATGAGCTTGGGAAACGTGGTATAAGTGGGGTTTTTTTCTTATTTTTCCGTCTCAATTTCGTCCAATTGGGCAATTTTTTTTAGTGAGTTTTTTCATTTTTCCCCCTTTTTTTGGGTACTGTAGTTTCTTTCAATTTATTTAATGTAATTAATGTGCAATTGTGATTATACTATTTAGTTTTTAAAATTATGAACCAAATCATGAAATCATATATTGGTATACATCATATAAACTTATCATATACTATCATATACTATTAGAAGACTAGGGTGAATATAGTAGCATTAGTATATAGGCTTAAATATTATATGAGTGTAATAGATAAATCATGGTGCGAATTTCATGCATTCATACTATGTTTTATGAGATAACATGGTAGGTGAGTAGAGGAAATGGATAAGGCCAAGTTTGTACTATACTCATGGCAACATTGTAAAGGAACATGATGGCTATGGTTATGATAAGTGACTAGTTGCTGGTCAGTGTTAGTAGGAACTCAAAATATGAGGAAATACCAGGTATAATTTGTAATAGACTTAAAGTAAATAAGCCTATACATCGAGTTGAGTTGTATCATAGGGTAGCTATTGGAGATAAGACGCTACGCTATGATGTTATTCCAATGACTGATGATGATGATGCACATAAGATGTTGGTGTGCACTGAAGGATCGGTGCTTGTGTATATGCAGATATTTGAGAAGGAATTGCCATAGGCACCTGCAGGAGAAGTGAGTATTGATGGAAATATTGGCAACCAAGGATTAGTTGACTCAAACTCAACCCCAATCCAGACAATAAGTAGCGCATAGGTACAAATGGGGAACTTTGAAAATACAGCACCAGATTGGGCATGTGATCACGATACTAATGTGATGTAGGACTCCTCGGCAAGCAAATCTAATGATAACTATGATGATGATGATGGAAATGATAATGTGGCAGCTTTTCCTTAGGAAGATGCTGCAATTGGCGGACAACGTAATAAAAATGACTGGCACCATTTTGTGGCTCGCACAGACGTTGATGTAATTGGGAGCTTAGTGACAGTACCTTTTTTCACTGCTGATGTTAGTAGTGGTCATGCTACATTAGATGATGAGTAGGAAATGAGTGCTGGAGATTAGAATTCCAGCAATGAATTCAAGGTTGGAACTAGGAGATGGAGTGGAACCAATATGAGAGCTCTACATGAGCTAGACTTACGAGGGTGTCCCAAGTGGAACTGGGCAACAGAACACGCCAAGTGGATAGCTGAGTGAGATGGCACGCACGATCGCATTGTCGAGGTACTAGCTATTCTCATCGTCACATATGCAGATTATTTCGATTGGTACTATGCAATCACCAAGTATTGGATCAGTCGTACAGGAGCCATTATTCGATATATGATAAGTTTACTGACAACATAATATATATGGATTTATACTGTGTTTGTTATTCACTGATCTATTTGTATCTCTCGCTTGCAAGCAGATTTCATCTATAGAGTCCTGGAGATGCCACCAGATGACACTTTTGCCACTGCACGAGATGCTATTTTTGTAGTGGATGAGTTTAGGGGACTTAATTTGAATGATCTAATGCCAACAACAGCACTTGAAGACCCACAGCTTCAGCTTGTACAGAGACGGAAACCAGCTAGAGAGAGGCGTGGGTGGGTACAGGGTTAAGGTTAAGAGCGAGGGCGAGCCCATGGTGTACATATCAGAGACGAGCCTTCACCCTCACATGCGTATGTAACCGATGAGCCAAGACTTCCACATTTTCTTCAATCTGAGCCTGGTCCATCATCATCGCCATATGCTTAACTACATGAGACCTCCATGGTAGACAAATCATACACCGAGTTCTACATCCCCTTTGCTCCACAAAAGAGGCGATTATCACCACCACATGATATGGGAGAGAGACTCACCCAGGTGGAGCCGGATCCAGTCCCATTTCATCCTTATGTTACTGATAGTGGAGATGGGGATGCCACACTTACATAGGTCAATCCGACTATGGAGCTTCCCCATCAAGATGTCCATCAGCGTAAACCATTCCCTCGAACTTTTGTCAAGTGGGGACGAGGGAGGCAGGGCACCGATCAGTAGCCATGACATAAATTTTTTATCTTTTATGATTCTTGTATATGGATTCTTATTTTTTTCTTATTGTTGTTTATAGGTATCAGAACATTTATGTAATTAACTCATCATTCATTTGATTCTTCCATATTATGAGTTTTTTATTATATGTGTTGTGAACGGTTTTACACTTCTATTGTGATTGAATGAATTAGGTTTGGTATTGAGTTTTGATGGATTGAGTTTGGGAATACTATTGTGGTTGGGTTATGAAGTTTGGAAGTTGTTTAGCCATGGTGGATGATGGCTAATGAATGATTTATATGGCTTATTGTATATGATTTTGACAGGTTTTAACAATTAATGTAATAGGGGGGTCATTTACAATTTTGGATAAGAGGGGGGTGGAAACAGTTTATACTAACCTCGTCTATTCAAGAGACGAGGTCTTAGTTGGCTTGACCTCGTCTCTTCAAGAGACGAGGTATTATTTGCCTTGATCTTGTCTCTTCAAGTGACAAGGTTCATCCGAAACATTGGTCCCGTCTCTTCTAAAGACTAGGTCAGGCACTAACGACCTGGTCTCTTGAAGAGACGAGGTCATCTTGACTAAAACTGAGAATATTTTCTTCCTAGTGGCATTTTTGTAATTTTTTAAAAAAGTAATATTTTTTTTTCCTTTCCCACTTCATCCATCACAACAAATAAGTAAAAGATGAAAAAAATAAAATTAAATTCTAATTTTTTCATAAATTAAATCATAGCATTTCCGAAAATTGTCCAATCGTGATTGTAAAATCTAATCTTACAAACTCCATAGTCACTATTCAATTTATGGAACCCATTATGATTGTCATTGTCCATTATATTATGGTAACACCTAGCCTCTAGAAACAATAGAGTGTTTGCATATTTTTTTTCATTAATACTACTCATAAGCACATTGATAGCTGTAATAACCATCGTAATAGTACCTTCTTCTTAAATATCCATTGCAAAGGATCTTTATCAATAGCAATCAGCAGACACTAGAATTATTGAAACCTGTTAAATTTAACATTTTTAGCATTTAAGTTTTATTGTAATGCCATTGTCTGCCAAAAAAAAAAAACCATTAATTAAGAATATTAATAATATTTATAAAGAATGAATAATAGGCTATCTTGCATTAGTAAAACTTAAAACAAAAATTGAAAGCCTCAAAATGAAAGTAATGGTAATTAAATAAATATTTAAAAACACACATACAATTTATAGAAAGCTTTTGGAATGATTTGGATATGAAGTTCGTGGCAATAATCGAACTCATGTTTCAAGATAAACAAATATTTAAACAGATAAAATCTGTGTGTAATCCTAGATAAACAGCAACCTAAATATACTTGATATTATCTAAGAGTTTAAATGAAAGAGTGATGGCATATTGGAGTAGTTTGTAAAAGAAAGGTCATTATATACTATCTTCATTGAGTATCTTATGAAAAAAAAAAAACTTCCTAAAAAGCAACAATGTCATACCCTAAGAACTAGCCTAGATGGATAACTTGAAGTTATCATATCACGTATGCACTCGCAATATGAGAATCGTCTTGTAAGTCAGAGTTTGTAAGACTCTACCTGAATAATTACTTTATAAACTTCTAATATGAGATTACATTAGTGATAGATAAAGGAAATCTGATTTTCTACAGTCCACCAAAACCATAGAGAATCGATATCCTTTATCAAATAGTAAAATAAAACAAATCATCTATGTTTTACAAATTCTAAAGTACAACATTATAAATCTAGTCCATAAACAAACTTATTTATAAGAAATGAAACTTAAATAAACTATAATATATATCTATTTCTTGTCCCAAACTCATCTTCCATCTTCAAAGGTTCTCCACCACACAGACCTATCCTAAAACTGATGCTTTAGCAATTCCTGCACCAATACTGAAGGGATATGAGCTTAACCATAGCTCAGTAAATAACAAAACTAAATCACACTACTAACAATTGTCAAACAAGTTTTTACTTAACAAACATATGCAATGCACACTCATCCATATGATATGTATAGTATAGATGACCGGAATTCAAACGAATGGAGATTTGTGCCCTCCTTTAGGGTTGAAGGACTAAATACAGGCTATTCACGCCCAAGAGAACTGTGAACTAAGAAAAGGGGATGCATTCTCAACTTTGAGCATTCAACTCATATCCTTCTCAGCACAAAAACCATTTCTTTTATATCACAAACATAACCTCCAACTGCCCCTTGAATATATCCAAGAAGAAAGGATTTCATTTTGAAACACTTTTTATTGAAAAATAACCTTTAACTTCTCCTTAAACTTAGCTAAGGAGGGAGGATTTTCTTTAAAACTCATTTTATTGAAATATAGCCTCTAACTACTCCTTAGACAAAACTAAAGAGTGAGGACTTCCTTTTGAACTCACTTTGTGCATAGATTAAACATTTGCTCTGCCAATCAACCACCCACTTCCCTTAGAACTATAGAACCTCCCTAAGTATTAATTCTTAAAGCCGACTCCAATGCGGGCGACGTCCTTCAATGCTTGCTTAGTTCTCGTAAAGCGATAACCCTACTAGTAGCCTCAAGCAGACCCACTGGTCCCAACAAGTACTACTATAGAATCGGAATATTAACACGTGACGTGAACTCCTACTTATACAAGGATGATGTTATGCAATGTGCCATGCCCTAACGGGTACCCCAAACGTAACAACCTGTCGTACACAATATTAAAACTTGAGGATGACTACTTAGTCAATCGGAAGCTTTCATATTGGTACGAGGCGTACATTCACAATAAATGAAGACTGGTGGAGTTATGCATTTTACGGTAATGGCAGCTGAACATACAAAATAACATTTAATATAATTCATCAAAATATAAAGTTCTACAACTTCTACGTGGCATTCCCCTGATGAGTCTCCACAATAACATAGTCTTAATATAATAAATAACTAAAACTAGAAGATTTTAAAGGAAATCTAATCTGAGTCTTCTGATAGAATTCCTCCAAAAGCTTCCCAAAATAAAAATTCTACCCGAACGGTCAAGGTAGTCTCAGGAACAAAACAACGATCCTACAACATCAAAAATATGTTGGGGAGTAAGCATAACTAGCTTAGTGAGATAATCATTATGCAAAAGTACTCATTAACAAGACAATCATATAAGTTCATTAAGCAAGCATATGAAGTGCAAACAACCATATAAGCAAACAATACATAAAACTATCCGGTTTCATATGTAAAATGGATTTACTCCTCCATTATGAGTTAGGGAATGCTTTGAACAGGTCACCATCAACCTCCTTAAAATTTGCGGGTGTCTTACGGTTCCAATGAATCGTACTACTAGTCTCTGAGCTTTCCTGACCTAAAGCGATCGATCCGGCTCAGGTACACTATGAGGCTGTATTCTCGGAATGTCCTAAATCCTCAAAATGTAGCTAGGTAGCTTACTTTTTCGATCCCACGCTAAAGAGTAGTAGCAAAATGCAAAGATGATATTCTAAGTGGTATATATGAGCAATTTAGTTTTAAGGGATTTCCGATTCGACATTAATTCATTAAAGGTATTTAATCAATATTTGCACACATAGCAATATACATAGAGGCAATTATAATAATCAACCAATCAGGCTCCGATATACTTATTGTTCATTGATCACACATAATGAATCACATACATAGTTCCCATAATAACCCACATGCATATCAATTTTTATATTTTCCTAACATCTAGTACTCTATTCTACAAGTACATCCGCGAATACATAAAACATAAAGGAAAATTCACTCAGTCATGGCGATCTTCTATCAGTCGAAGTAATCCTTGAAAAATAGAAGATCTTAGTCCTCGTCACCTAAACAAAAGAAATACCCGAAATGAGTATTTCATCCAAGATCTTCTCAAATTTTCTATCTTATTGAATTCATAAAATTCGGTTTTAAGGAAATTCCAACTTAAAATGGTCATAACTTGCTCATTTTAACTCGAAATTTCTCATATAATATATCGTTTTCTATCTACTCAAAAAGATCTATCTATTTTTAAGGTTATTTTTATCATAAAAGGTTAGTTAGGCCTCGAAAAGACCATTGTACTTGATTCTTTAAATAGATTTTGGTATTTGAGTCGTATCTCATCCTCAGCCTCCCAGATTGCCTCCTCATGGGTGTGATTCCTCCAAAGGACTTTGATGTATTTGATCTCCTTATTCCGTAGCTTTTGGACTTTTTGATCCAAAATTTACATCGGGTGCTCCTCATAAGTGAGGTTCTGCTTTAGCAATAGTGGCTCCAACTCCACTACTCGGTTTGGATTGGCTACATGCTTGTGCAAGACAGATACATGACATACGTTGTGTACTCCTGACAGATTTGGCGGCAAGATTAGGCAAAAAGCTAAATCTCCAACTCGTTCAAGCACTTTAAAAGGTCCAATGTACTGTGGACTCAACTTTTCTTGTGAGTATACTTTATGTATACTCTTGATCGGATTTATCTTTAAATACACATGGTCTCCTATTTGAAATTCGAGAACTTGCCTTTTCTGAGCTGCCCAGCTTTTCTGTCTATCTTTGGCCTCTTTCGTTTGTTGTCTGATTATTCTTACTTTGCTCGTTGCATCCTGCACTAAATCTGACCCAATAGCAAGCTTTTCCATATCATCCTAAAATAAAAGGCAACCTACATCGTCCCAAAACAAAACCCACAATGCAACTCCATTAAAACAAGCTTTAAAACTTAGGAAATGAGCAAGAAAGGTAAGTATAAAATTCGTTTTAAGCTAAGTTTATATGTTAAACCCTAGCATAAACAATGTTCTATTAACTTAGGATTCGCTCCAAGCTTGGAGAAGGATCTACCAACATTATAACAACTCAAACAAGGTAATATCTCATCCTAAAACTCCATATATGTACTATGATATGCAGAAGCTAGGAAATCATAGAGTATGATGATTATAAGGTGTTATATGTATTGATATATCACGTATGATTCATGTCAAGGATGGAAAAAAACTTAAAAGAAGTTTAAAAACAAGTATAATATATAAATAAATTAAGAAAAGTAAGCTCAAAACAGAGGAAAAATAAAGAAGATAATGAACAGTTCTAACACTTGCCATACGCCGGCAGTGTTCATGCAAACGCTGGCGGCATACATGAAAAGTTGGCGGTATTGAGGCGGCATTCTCTGGAACAAAAGCTACGTAATTTTTAAAAACATATAAAATTCAACGAACGTCGATAGCGTAAAACATCTACACCGGCAGCGTATGTATAAACACTGGCAGCTTTGAGCCAGTGTAATCTAATTCAAAAGTTACACATATAATTTTACATGTACACCTGTAATTCTAGGATCAACGCCGGCGTACATACAAAATCTCTTCTGGAACGAATATGTTCGTTATAACAAATGATGATGATGATGATAATGATAATAATAATAATAGAAGGTAAAAATATTATAAAAAAAAATTTAAAACTAGTAAGCTTAAAATTGTTGAGTGCTATATTTTAATAACCATTTACAACTAAAAGACATTTTAGCTAATTAGACAAAATAATTAGATTATGAAAATTGTCTAATAATCATTTTATATAGATAAATGTATAAGGATGGAAAATTAAAATAACTTAAAATTACGAATAATGTGATTTCTAAAAATAGCATATGATAACTTGAAATGGAATCAAGAGAAACACGATGAAACTAAAAATTAGAAAATAAATATTAGTTACCGTAAAATAACCAAACTAACAAATGATATAAAAATAATAATGATGATATTGAACTATTAAACACAAACTCTATACTTACTCGACGAAATAAAATTTAAGTTTAGTAAATACTTAATAAATATTTAAGATCTAAGAAAACTATGAATATGTTTAAAAAAACAACTAAAGAACCAAATACTAAATAAATAGAAAATTTCAATAAGATAGATAAGGTTAACAAACAAAAAAAATTCACAATTAACACGAACACTAGCGAAAATGGAACTTAAGTAAATTTAGAATAAAGAAACACCCTAAAAATAAAATATATGTGTAAATTAAAATCAGGAAAAGCAAAATGAAAATAAATGAAAGATAGCAAATATCAATTACCTTAAGGTAAATATACTAAAAAGACCATATAAAAAGAAAAAGCTTAATAACATAATTATCAATTACAACTCAAAATATTTCATAAATTCAGGAAGATTTTTCTTACATAAATATAAATTTTACAACTTTAAGAACACCGTCAATATCGTTTTATAAATTGTATAGTAATAGTTATCTGTTATCTCATTTCATAGGAAACCTAGATTAATTCTTGGACTTCCAGTAGTCTATTACAACAAATTAGCGAGGATAACAGGTGAGTAACTTTGACTTTATCACATTGCTTGTGCTTGTAACATAACAGCATTTGTAATAATATATATTCAACCGATATGCATGCGGGATTGGGTATAATGCATGATGATTGGTGTATGATTGAATGCCAAATTATCATAATATAAGTGATAATTCTATTATATGATAATTAATGTATGAAGTATGTTGATAATTATTAGTGAATTGTATGTTTACCTTAAACTTAACTAAAAACTATTGGTACCACAAATGAAATTGGACATGCATTGCATTATATGCACATATTGCATTTTAAAAGGAGTGATGACCCCACTCATATTAGCATTTTGGTTCTCTGATGACACGCCTAGTTTTTCTAGATGACATTTTCTTAATTCTTCCAGGAGCACATTTGTTCTGTTCTGTTCCACATAAACTAATTGGTATCGAAGGAACACTGCTCATGGTATCGACATGAAATGGTCAATACTTAATAGTATTTTTTTGTTCCAAGGATAAGAGTGAAATCTTTTAAAGTGATTCATAAGAGTTTATGATACCCATTCTTCCTTGGTTCTCTGATTCTCCTGGGCATGTATATCGCTCTTCATGGCTTCCTTCCAACTTCGATGGGAGGGCGTAAGTCTACATCTTGTTTGGATTCCGGTAATCCAACTTGTACTTGCACATATGATTGATTGTTGCATGGCATACGCTTATTAATTAAACTTATTTGTTATTATTTAATGTGTGGTCTAGTCAGGTTATCTCACTGAGCATGTGGTTCACTCACTCCCCCAATAGTTTTTATGCATAATTAATACTAGCTAGGATTGGGGTAGGAATATATAAAGAGAGGTTCTCTAATAAACCTTATTGAAGATAGAAATGTAGGTTATGATAAATTTAGAATGTAAATTAGATAAATTGTATAATAACTGAAATTTGTAAGTTATAAGTTTGAAACCCCAATTTCACTATTTGGTAGGGGATATTGATTCTCTGCAGTCTTGGTAGAAAGTGGAAAATCAGATTCCATAATTGAAATCCAAATATATAATTATATGCAAATACATCATTTAGATGATAGACATTAATAAATAAATAAAGTCTTGTACACTCTAACTTACAGGACGGTTCTTATATTACAGGTGCACATGTGGTATGATAGCTTTAGATTAATGCTACTAGGTCCCCTTTTGAGGCATGATAATAAACCTTTCTTAAGTAGTATTTCCATCCATAGTGCATAACTTTCTAAAGATTCTTCAATTCTTTTATGAATAATTTCTGCCTTTTCTAAAAATTTCCAAGGTAGCAATTTAACATTCAAACATCAGAAGTCAAATCTTATTAATCATGGAAGTTAAGGCTGGCACTTATGCTAACTGAAGGGTCATCTAATATCTACCTTCGCCTCTAAGGTCAATTTCTATCATTCTAGTCTCTTAATTTCTTTTTCTCCTAATTCCCAGAACGTTGTTACTATGATACCAACTTAAATTGTCACACCCCGAAGGGCACCCTAAACATGGTAGTCTATCATACACAATATTAAAGCCTAAGAATGACTTCCTTAGTCACACAAAGGCTTTCATATTATGTACAAGGTATACAACACATCAGAGGAAATGCATCGCTGTAGAGCTGGACAAATGGACCATAACCCGTGGCCCATTTAACCCACTTTTAAAATGGGTTAAGGTTGATTTTTTTCAACTCGTTTAAAAGCGGGCTAAAAAAACCCAGCCTGTTTAACCCACGGGTTAAAGCAGGGTTAACCTGCAACGGGCCGGGTTGGCCCACTTTTTTTTAGATTAAAATAGGTTTTAAACTTAAATTTGAAAGTTGAAACCTAGAGAGTACAGTGGACTGTGGTATGTGGAGAGACACGACAGCTCATAGGCACCACACCACACCAACAATTAGAATAACCACGTCCATAAGATGAAAAGTAAGAAAATAAACAAGCAACATCGAAATCCACCAATTGAAGAGCAGAAGAAGTCGACCGAAAAAAGAAGAGCAGAAGAAGCCGCCCAGCCCATAAAATGAAAAGTTCATGCTAGCCATTCCGTAAATCCATGCATCAAGTAATGAGACCAAGCAGTAGAATAAGCCCAGCAAATCAAATTTCCAAGCAAGTTATCATGGTCCAGTGAATAAGTCTTCAACCCAAGCAAATGTAATATATATTTTTTCGTTGGAATGGGATATCCAATATTGGTATTTTTCACTTGAAAAAGCATGAGAGATGACGTTAAATTATAAGACTATTAGTATAATATTTTTCTTTTGTTAAATTTTAAATGAGTCAAGTTAGTGGGCTGGCCCGTTTAACCCACCAGCCCGTATGGGTTGAGTTAAGGTTATAAATTTTGGCCCGTTTATTAAAGTAGGTTAAAATTTATTACCCCGTTTAACCAGCAGCCTGCCCGCATGGGCCGGGCCAGGTTGGCCCATTTAACCCACTTGCCCAGCTCTATGCATTGGAATAATGTAATTTGTTTTGATAACGATTAAGTAATAAGGCAAGAGAAATACTTAATATGTAATATAAATAAGGTCAATTACAATTCTTAGGGGCATACCCCCGCTAATGTCTTCAAGTCTATATAAATACATAGTCTAGTGATCTCTGAAATATCAACATATCATATTTTACTCCTAAAGGAGTTACAAGAAAATAAATTCATCTTGTGTTCCCACTACTATCCCCTAACAATCTTCCTTGATGTCTCGATCTTCAGATGTAGTCTCAAGCATGCCTGTTTAATAGAAATTTATGAAGTTGTAAACTTACAACGAGCTTAGTGAGATATTCCCTCTTTATTCATATCATAAATACAATTAAGTTTATTAGCTTCCACGCATATGCTATGCACCAAACATGCTATCCAACAAACACATTTTACAACCAATTATGTATGGGTATCCAGAAATCATACATATAATGGATTTAAGCCCTCCATATTGGGGGTAAGGGAATTTAAGTTTGAAGGTCTCTGCTATCTTCACTACTGGTCCCCAAGCACTCTGCTCACAGCGATCGACCAATATGGCTCATCCTTGGGATATATCCTTGGTACATCTTAGTTCCTAAGAATGAGCTTGACCTCTAGCCTTTCTGATTCCTCATGTAGGAGTAGCAGTCCTTATTATGTGACTCGACGAATGCAATACTTGTCTGTTTAATTATCAAAGCCAAATATTGTTATGGTATACTTAAAGGCAATTAAGCAAGCATCATAGACACATAAACAACATGTAATATTAATGACATACTTAAACAATCATTTGTTAGTTTTGATATGTTTGACATCCATTGTCACACATACATAAAAGCATGTACATATAAAGTCATAACCCCATTCATATTCATTTTATTTTATGCTTTATAAATCTAGTGCAACTATCTACAAGCACAAGCAAGGTAGCAGAATAATGGGAGAACAACTCGCTCGTCCATGTCGCAATCTTCTCAACTGTAGTAATCCTCAAGAAGGAAAGTCCCGTATTCTTCATCACCTAAACAAAAGAAATATCCGAAATGAGTATTTTATAGAAGTTCTACTCAAACTTTCTCATTCTATCTTGAAATTCATAGTAAAATTCATATTGCGGAAATTCCAATTTAAAACGGCCATAACTTGCCCATTTTAACCCAGAATTTCACATATAAGATATCATTTTCTACCTACTCGAAAAGATCTGTCTATTTCTAAGTTTATTTTTGTCATAAAAAGTCATTTAGGTTCCAAAATGATATGATACAGAGTAGTTACAAAAATCCCAGCCCTTAAATTGTAACTTTTCAAAACTTTATTTCATCCAAAAAGTCTATAAAAAACACATAGATATTTATGTAGTTAAAAAATATTTATAATACATATATAAACTCTTATTATATGCATGATTCTAATGATGTTGTCTCTACAATATTTTTTCATAAAACAACTTGTTTTAGAAGTTTGAAAAAGTGAAACTTGACAAATTTATTTTAAGTTGTTGGAAAAAAAAAACTAAAAAAATTTTGAGTTATTTTAAGTGGGTGATTTCTTATTATAATTATTTTTTCTTAAATTTTAAAAGAAAAATAAAGTCCAAAAATTTAGTCTTTCAAGTTATCTACCAAATTTTATTATTAAGTGGATTTTTATCCAGCAAGTTGGTTTTTGCTTAACTTGAAAAACTTTTCTAGTTCTTAGTCTTTATTAAAGTGTTAGTGATAATCTTGTAAATAATCTTTTAAGAAAAATTTGCATAGTAAAGAATTATCAACATTAAGGTCTTAAATAATAAATTTTATTCTTGATAGTTTGAAAAGAGAGTAATGAAACCACTTAGTTAAATTTTGTAAAAGTCTTGCATAATAACGACACTAAAACTTATAATGAACTTGTCTAAATTTTTTAAGAGAATCTTGTTGTAACACAAGACTAAGTCTTTAATGGAAAATTTTACCTAAGTGACAAAAACATTTTTATAAAGAGCTTAGTCTTATTTTCTTTATCAATAAAAGGACTTCTTTTATTAAGACGACAACAATGTAATTATGGATGCTTATGAGCTTGTAGATAAGTAACATGATAAAAATAAATCATATGAAAGATAAAAAAACATAGAAATAAAATAAACACATAATTAAAGTTAAGTATTAGGAAGTCTTAACTTGAATCAAGGCTTTCCAGACTTAGACATGGGTAAGTCTATAAAGAAAATAAGAAAACAAAAAAATTATTTTGACTTGATGAGGACAAGTCTAAGACTAGAAAAACTAATCTTAATAAAATTGCATGAAATAAATAAATAAATTACAAGAAATAAAAGAGCATGAATAAATAAATGTTATGTTAGTAAAATTATAGGCTCTAAAGATATGTGTGTGTGTGTGTAAATATACTTAGTAATATATAAATGTTAGATTAGAAGCAATAATAAAACATAATAATATAACAACAATAATAACAATACTTGAACATTGTGAAAGAATATATGAATATAATGTTGCTTCCATAATACCCATGAATTTAGAAAACACACAATATGGGCATATTACTTTAACATGAATATAAAAATAGCTTTGGGAATTTTTACCTAAAGGTTTTTGTTGGTCAAAGAAGGAATGAAGTATTGATAGTTGTCAGTGGATGATAGTTTTATGAAGAGAAGAGAGAGTTGAGAAGAGAATTTTGGAGAGGATATTTGTGAAGAGAATTTGAGAGAGTTTTTGTATGTTTAATAAGTGTGTGAAAGAAGTGGAGGGAGATGTGGTATTTATAGAAATTTGTAGATGGAAATTAGATTTAATTAAATAAATAAAAAAATAAAACAGTAGGCATAGAGAGAGAGAGAGACATTAAAAATTTTAATTTTTTTAAGAAAAGTAAGTAAAGTATGAAGAAAATTTAGTAAAAAGTAATATCGGAAAAGTAAATGGAAGAAATAGGTGTGTAGGTTGTGAGAAAAAGTAGATATAGGTGAATAGTGAGAATAGTACAATGAATAGTAAACAAGACAAATAAATTATCGATAGTAAAGAAAATATGCATAAAAATATTATATTTGATATTTTTAGATACCGAAAAATTATGAAACTGATATTTTATGAATCATTATGAAATTACGAATCTATATTGATTTTCAAAATATTTTTACTATCCCAAACCCCAGGATATATTTTTCGAGAACTAATCTCGTTCGGGTTTGGAACTATCAAATATTTTACGAATCTAATCTTTTTAAGCTTTACTATATTATTATGAACTATAATATATGATTATCTTAATTTTATTGTTCAATGGTTTAGAGCATGAGATTATCAAATCTAAATTCATTAGAGTTTGCTATTGCTCTAGATTGACTTTAGAGTTCTGGTTAGACTTTCCGCTTTTTGATTTATTCGAAAGATTATAAAATTTTGAGATTTTTAACGGTGTTATATTTTTTGTTCAAAATTTATGTTTTACTTTGTTTATATGATTTATTTAATATTTTTCAGTTCTCGAGATTGTTTAATCAAGTTTAGGGTTATGTGTTAACTCAGTTTAACTTTCCGTATTAATTCAAAATTTTTATTCAAAAAATAATCGGAGGGTCTAAGGTTTTATATTTTTGTCATCGAATATTACTGTCTCGATTTTCGTGTGAGACATCGAATAGGTGGATTGTTTAGTGTATAGATTTTGAGTGAAACGATTATTGATTTTTCCATCTTGTTTTTGAAAGTTCTCATTCTTTTAAGGTTAAGGAATTTTATATTTGATCTTATTTAGATTTAGGTTTTAATTTGAATCGGTTTTTAGGATTTTGGTTTCGGTATTTAACTCTGGAATTATTTTCTAAGAGTTATGAAAAATTCATTGGTTTATACCTCGTTCAATCGGGGATAATGACTAATACAACCTTGTCGACCTCAGCCTCTAGGGTTAAGGTCGAGGTCGTGGGTACATGTTGCATAGGCAACCCAAGGTTACTTATGAGTCCTTTTCAATTGTTAGGGCATTATTTGTTTCAAGAGCCTTCATAAAGTGGGCCTTTCAGATGTGAGTATTGAGCTTGAGGGGGCTATTACTTATTAGGCTTTGACCCAACAATCCTTAGTCGAAAATCTACTATCAACGCATACTATATGCTCTATATCTGTGTATATGTGTATGTACATATACTATATATACAACAAATAAGTAAATCATATATTATATACATTATATATTTTTTATTTGTTAAATAAGATATAATTTAATGTATATTGTATGTATGTTCTATATATAATCTATAATATACTATACATATATATGTATATATTGTAGATAGTTTTATCATTTTGTTATTTAATTTAGGATAATAATAACATTATATTTTAAAAATAAAAATATAAAACAATAATTTTATATTTTAATGGGTTCACAAGTTTGTAAACATGTTTGGTGCTAACTCAAACCCGGACACGTTTAAATTCGTTGATTGTAGGTTTGACCATTTATTATTTGCATTGATTTTTACTTATTCAAAACTTTTTTTAATCATGCCATGTTTGGGTTCACAAATCGGATTCTAAGTTGTCAACTCTACCAAAACATCGTTATTCAACCATAAAAGAAATTTTATTCACTTTTTTTTCCTATATTCTTTATGTTTGGAAATTTTATTTTTCTATTTTTAGGGGCTTTGACTTTTTACTATACTTTTAATTTTTCCTTCTTTTTTTTTTCACTCGAAAAAACTAATCTTTTTTTGGCCTTCCTGAAAAAACTAATTCTTTTAGTTTTGTTGTAACAATCACTCTATAATTTGGGCTAAAAAAACAATCACCATATAATAAAAGCTAACTACTAAGTTACGGTAAAAACATGCCATACACAAACATCGACAATGGAATTATATTGAAACTTATAATAAGCAAAAGCATAAACAAAGTCATATAGGATTTACTTTTACATTATCGGAAAAAAAAAAAAATGCTTACAGAGGGTAGCCATTCTATGACAACTACGCAAATTGCTACAAGCAACCCTAGTAATCCACACACAAATAGGTTTCCATTCGAACCTAGTGTTATAATTCTTATTGCAGTTTCCATCCACCAACATCCTCTTGTTCTCGCAGTTCAGTGAACAGTCACCTACGAAAAAATCTGTAAGAAGATGGGCAAGCCACAGCATTAATTACGAATAAGAAATAAGTGTGATATTGTATTCATAATAATAGTTAAGTTTTTTAAATAATTATTAAGTGTAATGCATAAAAGCAAATGTCACCCACTCGACGTTGTTCGGCTGGAATGAAGCTTAAAAACAAAATAAAATAACCTTAGTTTAGTCGAGGTTTGGGGTTTGATGAAACAAGAACGACACCAAATCGAGAAGGGAGAAGGAAATTAACATATATATTTTTTAAAAAATTATAAAATACAATTGGGATGAAAATAATCTCATAATTAAGCAAGTTAACCTCGTCTCTTAAAGGACAAAGTCATAAGTGACTGTCCTTATCTCTTCAAGATACGAGATTGTTGTATTTTACAGTAACCTCATCTCTTGAAGGAACACGGTTCATTCTATCCTTGTCTCTTCAAGAAATGAGATTGATATATTGACAACTTACAACCTCATCTTGAAGACGATGTTAACTTACCTAATTCTACAATTTTTTTCAACTTAGTGGAATTTATCCCTTTTTTTTTTTTTTTTGGAAAAATGACCATTTCTTTCCTTAATCCAATCTAGAAATGTAAAATAGACACCATGACCCCTCCCAAAAACCTAATGAGCAAATTTTCTCACCATCTGCCCCATCCCTTGATAGTTTAGTCCACTAAGTATAAAAAGGTAACGTCTTGTACCCCACCAAAAGCATATTAGGTGCCAAAACCCTAGATGGACTTGTAATGGATTGATGTACATGGTCCCCGAAAGTTTAAACCAACCGTCGTCAAGAAATCTAATCGGTGACTCAACAATTGCGCAAAACACTCAACGCCACAACACAACACAACACAACACACCCAGCAACACAACACACATGTAGTATAACTACCACATTCATAGCAATTTCCAAGCACAGGCATAGCATAAACGTATCCACTACTACTTAGTACTTGCAACTACAAATAGGTCCTCTCTAATATTTCCCCGTCCCCTTATGACCATTCGTTTGAAACTCCTGCATAACATAACAATCCTTCACAACTCGTAAGTTATACAAACGTTGTCATCTATTTATTTTAAGGTATGAATCACATAAACGTTAGCCATTATACATGCACTTCTCATAAATACATACATTAATTGAATGATGATTTATATGTGTTTACATACATGTAACGCATAATCAAGAATCTGCAGTCACCTGAAAAATAGCCCCCACACTACTAAAGACTATGCATCATCATGTCACATCGTTTCTGCACGCAATTCAAACGAAGGTGGTGGTGCTTTAGAGCTACTTGTAATGACCATTACATGTTCATGGTTTCCTCAAAGCTGAGATTATCTTGGTACTGCATCAACTCTACAAAAGATAGGTAGGTGGCATCTGAAATGGCAAAAAATGTAATCCCTGGGAGATAATATAGAGACGAAAAGATGACAAAGAAACTAAACATCTTTAGCTAGGCCACTGATATCAAAATTTCCAAATTCATGTTCATCAGGCCTTGGAGAAGATTCCTTCCAAGGATGCCCTTCAATTGGTATTCCTTGCCTTGCCCGTGAAGATGAAGATTCACGATCATGTATGTGGGAACCATCAAAAACACTAAAGAAGCCATTTTTCATCTCATCTGCAGCTTGAAAGAATCGGTCAATGCTTCCAAGGATGCTCCGTCCCATCACGTCAATATCATTTTGCAGTCCAGGAAAATCAAAAGGTCCATATTCTGAAGATCCTGATGATAAGGATCCTTTAAGCATCTGGTCTGTCACATCTTCTTCAGTGTACTCTCTGTTAGATTGCACCACCTCAGCTGGCCTAATCAGGAAGGAAAACTCAAGTTCAAAGATAGAAGATCTGACAGGTAGCATATAATAGAAATAATATACAATGTAATCCAAAGAGAAACAACTCCAAAGACACTAAATCACGGAACAGCAAGCATAAGTGGAAAAGAAAGGCAATCCATCTCCAGAGACAAACTTATTGACACTGCATAGTCCATACTGAACCCAAGATACTTCCATCATTATACAAGCACCATTTTCCCCAACTGCACTATGAAGGAGAGGTCATGCCAATAACTCCAAGATGGCTACTATGCACGCGCGTGCTCAGACACGCAAGAGAGAGAGAGAGAGAGAGAGAGCACCAGTTATTCCTCATTTATTCATTTAAACTAGACTATCCTAAAAAGCTATCCCAGTTCTGATAGGTTCAAAACAAGTAAGTTGAGGTGGGAAAAAACACACACAGATGGTTTAAACACACATACAAGGAAAATAAGCTTCAAATTACAGCATCCCCCTTGGCCTTTGGGGATATCTACGAAAGATACTCCAGCAGGGAGTAGAGTGAGACTGTTTGGTCTACTGAAGGGAATCGGTAGGTAACAACTACTACTTCAGGAAAGTTAGTGCTTTATTGGATCTCACCATATGTTTCAGACGAATAGAAATAACTAAAAAGAGCTCTAGGAGTGTTGTGTTCATATAAAAAACACATAAGAAACGAAAAATAATTTTTAAATTATATAATGGTTTTCTCTAAAATGGATATACATACCACTATATGTTTTTGTACTAAAACAATATAACCTAGACAAGTTATAAATTGCCCACCACTATGATAAAAGAAAAAGAACTGCAAAAAAAAGTGTGGAGGGATTAAGCTTATATGCCAAAATGTGATAGCATCTTTTATGGGCACTTTTAGTTGGAAGAATATGCTCATTTAAAATGATTATTCCAACCAATTTGTTGCTATTGCTTGAAAGAAACTTGCTTTTCGCAATGCTCCACTCAGAGACTGTCGTGAGACACAGTGAGCACGTTATTAGCTATGCCTTCTCATCTAAGAACAATGATTTTGTTTTGGGGGAGTAAGAAGTATATCTCTCACTTAATGCTACAAAAGAATTCTCAAACAAATGCCATATCTCCCCCCTTTATGTTATATTTTAACCAAACTTGAATAATCCATCTATAGAATTTTCAATATTATACAGAACTAACCTAGTGTGATCATAGATCCAAACTGTCAAATGAAGAGTCAAGGAAAGCTAGGTAGTTAATAGACTTGAGTTGCCTTAGCTTTCTGGTTTTGGACAAACAATCTTTGGCCATGGGTGGCAATTTGCATTTGCTATGTCTAAAAGTTTAGCGAGCAAGAAATTTGACGTCATCTGATTTTTCAATTTTTCAACAAAACCTAAATGATGGTATCTGAGTGTTTACTCCCCACCTCCCACCCACCAAAAGAAAAAAAAAGATGATGATATTTCAACAAGAGATCATTTCTGTTGTGCAGAAACAAGAAGTTAAACTCGCAAAGAGATTATGGTGCAATCAAGAATGCATCATATTAACATAAAGCAAAATAATGGGAGTTCCGTATAAGTTGGTATAAATTTATCACTTGTTTAATAATATATATAGCATAATTAGACAAAAATGAAATGCAAGATGGTTCCAATTGCACAAAGAAGATGGGGATGGTTCAAAATATGACAAGTTAAAACCGGAAATTAGAGTACTTTTGTCAACATTCACTTTCCAGAAATGGAGGAGGTCACTAATCAGAGCAAGTGTCCAATGACAGACGTTCACATAAAACAATTTTCTACTATTCCTCAGCAGGAGACAAGGTGCTTGCACAATGATGTGATTGTGATCATGATCACATCATTTCTATACTAAAATCACATTATGCTCAAATGTATAAGAAATTGGTGGTGAAGCACAATCTTTCCCATCCACAAATGAAATGCTAGCAACGACATTCCACATCACAAGAGTAAAAACAAAACAAATCATGCTAAAGTACATCAAAGTCAAAGATGATGTGACATCCTTAAATTTCCATCACAGCCCCCCAAAAATGATATTAGGTCAAACTACAGTCGAACGGACTGCATACCAGTAACACAAATTACTGGATGAATATTCAAAACTAAGTATACCAGGATACTTAATAAATTTCTCATCATTATATAAACAAGGTCGATGGATAATGGACACCATCCAAAATTTTAATACTTTCGACTACACACTCTAGCACACAGGTGATCAGATGTTTGTTCTTTCAAGGGCAAGACTTGCCAGGAAGATATTATGCTCACATTAATGACAATGTTTTAGGGGGCTCAATTCTGAGATAAAGTAATAGGACAAGGACAGATCTTTCTTTTTCCTACTCAAACAATTTTAAATAGTATCCCCACCACTTTATCACTGTTTCTCCCTTGAGCTTGTCCTTAAGCTCAAAGGCTGGAATGCGATTACCAAATGATTCAAAATTCATTCATATGGTGCAATATTTTATATTCATGTAGTCATAGGCTCAAACCATCAACTAAAAATGCAAGGACTAAACTGCACTGAAGGTATTATGAACTATGAGGTCAAGACATGCAAGGAACCTGTATGCTGTGCTCCAAATATACCAATCTGAACACCCAAAGAGAGCATCTATCCAGCCACCCATAATCCCACTGGGCTACAGAGTGGCATTTTATTGATGAAGAAACCTTTCTGACCTCCAAACCTTCACGTAGCCATCAGACTAGGCAAAAGAGATCCATTCAACCAAGTCAAACACCCTAGCACTCTACGACAGGGTTTTTGCTTTGTTTTACTAACGTTGTTCTTGACTATATTGCTAATAATTGTGTTCAAGGATTTAAGTAGGTTTGTTTTACAGAAGCTTTTATCATGTTCACTCTAATGTCAAGACTAATCCTGTGATGTGAATATTGAGGTGGTCATCCCTATTTAATCCATTCATGTTGTTATCAATCTTGCAGTTTGTGGTAAACCCCAATTTTTATTTTTGTCATATTAAAATCCATTAACAACCCATATCTATATTAAGGGTTCAATACATGTCTAGGGTTCCGGTGAAAAAATATTACCAACATAAAACTTCGATGATATTAATTACCAATATACCGTAGCAAAATTGCGTTTAAGAAATAGAATATTAATTTTCATACACATATCGTGTGAATAAAGTGCGATATAAAGTTTCACTACCGTACCTATATCGCAATTAATACAAGCAATATGCATATCATAATTTTTACATGTGATATACCTCTATATATCACTTGTTGTAATTGCGATATACGGTCATATGTTGCTTTTTACAAAAGCGATATGCATGCAATCGTATCTTCATCATATATCCAAATTTATACATACGATTTAGCATCTATATATTGATAATTATTTTAATTTTGACCTTAAATAAGTAATTAACTTCAGTTGGAGTCCTAAACCTGAAATTATTTCTCTATATTTAGTGTATGCAATTAATCAAATGTTTATCTGGATAAAAGGGGAAATAACCTCATAAACTTTAACATTAGTATAGATAATACCCGTAAACTTTCAAAGGTGGTAAGCAACCCTTAAGTTTTGATAAATTGACAATATAAAGAACATTTGCTTTTTCAATTCAAAATAATCCAACTATGGTCAAAATTCGGGCGGTGTTAATGTACACTTAGATAAGTTTGAAAAGGTGTTGCCACACCAAAATCAAAATTTAAGGTTATTTTTAACATCTAAGAATTATTTGTCGATTTACTGAATTTTAGGGGGTTAGTTGCAATCATTAAAAGTTCATAGCGTATACCCCAACTGAATCAAATTAACAAAGGTTTATCTGTATTTTCCTGTAAATACAAATCTAATTTGTAATTGTACTATTAAGTCATATCTAGTATCACTTGCATCCATACGCCTTTATTTTCCTTAAAAACACTTCAAAAACAAGGATATTAAAGTTCCAGCCTTGTTTCATTTCTTCCGCGCCACACCAAAACCCCCGCAAACACCCAAAAAACAAAAAAAGTTTAGTATCAACAGCTTCTACTGTTAAGCATGAGCTAAACTCATTGTTGTGACTAAGTTACGTGGGATAAGTCAAATTGCCATAGTTAACCCTACCCCAGATATGGCAACTTTGTGTTGAAGGGCAGTAAAGGACACCTTGCAAGCAACTCTTGAGAACCTATATTATAATCTTCAACCAATTATACCTGATTTAGTTAACCAGCTCACCCATGATATTGCCACTCAACAATGATCCAAATGTAAATTATAGAGGTACTTAAGATTCCCTCATATCAGGTAAAGCTTCTCATCCCACAAGAGACCCCCTCCTCTCTTGCATAAAGGACACTAGCTGTCTACTAAATCCAAGTAAATCCCGGGGCTTTGGTACCAAGTTGTAGTGACCCCAGGGATAGGGCCTGTTGAAGGGGGCAATTAGTAGCATAATCCTTAGTGAATAGGGACATTGCTTTTGTATAGAATTTAACCTATCTTGGCAGAATTGATAATTACTAGAATTAAAGTCCCATGAAGAGGATCTTCAATGTCACAAACGACAAAAGAAAAGACAATAACTTCTAACTTTTCTTATTTCTCAAACAAATAGCGTATTTTTACATGCATAATAATCTAACTTGTCAAAAATGAAGATAATGATAATTCATTGACATCAACTGAAGTTAACAATAAACATAGTACATAAAGTAATGAGATAAAGATAAATCCTTTATTTCCCCAATAAGACTACACTAAAATAATCTCCCTAATACTCCACCATGGGAAGTTTTGATATCCCACAGCAATGAGAACCTGCTCCTGAATAAGCCAGCAAGCTGCTTTGGCTAGATTAACATTTTAGCATGTGATGGTCTCTCAGTTTAAATATTTTGTAGTGGTAAAGGGAAAATATATTCCGATAGAGTTGATTTTCCATTATAGTGTCTGTCTTCTGAGTTAGCATAACCATAACAATATTTTGTAGAGTTAATCTTACAACAATAGCAGTTATCTGCTGAAACCATTAAAGTGACTTAACCCTCTGGAATCAAAAAGCTGAATCTTAAGTTGATGGAATGTACTAATTTGTTGGTGGTCAGCTCATCTACATACTGCAAAAGCAGATAAAAAAGATAGTCCAATCATCCTGTCACTCCTACGCATCAATTTTTGCCATTTCTCATGATATCTGACCATGTCTTTTTTTTTACCAGTTATCAATTAAACAACCTCCTTTTAGCTAATCCTACATCAAACAGCATGTTAAAACCAGGAACAAGACAGATACAATTATTAATTTTCAAATAAAATTCCTATAATTTTATGACAGATTATTCTTAATACTGTCATAAAGTAGCAGATAGAAGACATCTCCAAGACTAGAATATTTTTGAATAAAAGTTTTCCTTAGTTCTTATTTGCAAGTGGAAGAGACAATTGTTCAGCCAAGCTAGAAAGAAGCATTAGCTGGATCATCTATGGCTGTCCAATATTGTTTTTCTTTTTGTTTGTTATTGTCTTGTTCGATCTGTTGAATGCCGTATGCATGTGGATTAGTGACAATCTAATGTGCTTTGGTCAGACTCGGAACGAGTCAGTTATAGTCATGCTTCTTGCGATGTTAAGGAAAAGGAGATAGTGGGTCAAAAGAAAGTACCAGACTACTTTTCTCAAAAGTTCCAAAATTTATGGTTTAAGAAAATTGTTGGGTTTGCTCAACAAGCCCAAGGTTATTGTCCCCATAAGTAAACACAGAATGAAATCTTTGAAAATCAAAAAGAATCTGATACCGTTGTTAATAGGCTATGAACAAGCGTTCAAATCCAATCCTATAACAGATTATGACAGAACAGTAAGTTTTTTCAGTCTGCCACTAAAAACAAGCAACTTATTTGCATTTCTTCCTAGCATATTGCAAATTAAAGCATCAAATAGCATAGCAACCAGAAGCACCCATTTCTGTAACTCTAGAGATGCCGCTCACCAGAAATCCCTTTCCCTGGTCATGACTTTGAGAATTGGATATGATAATGACATGTACAAGTATGTAAAGTAGAAGGTGATCCAGGCAAAATTTTTTTTCTTTTGAGAGTTTAAATCTCTGTCCATCAGCATATATTCTCTCGCTACGAAATGGACTCAAAAAGCAAAATACTAATCACAGCAACTTGCAATTAATCAAATTAATTCGTGTTTATTGTACAACACAATCAATCATACTCAAATTGGAGAACAATCAATTCCGTAAAAAATTGACCTAAAATGATCACCGACGACAGAATAATTCAAAATTCCCAAAGCAAAACAAGTATGGTATAGCAAATAATGAAAACACAAGAGAGAGAGAGAGAGAGAGAGAGAGAGAGAGAGAATTACTTTCCGGCGCAGTTGCGGATGATTTCCTCAATCTTTTCACACTTACGAATGAATCTACCCGGCTCAACTTCCTCAGTTTTGCATTGAGAACTCACCAGCTTCTGTTTGATACATCTGTCATTCCTTTCAGATGAAAATCCATCACCCAACATGGATTCCTGATGGTCCGTATCATTTTGCCACACCCAACCCATCTTCTCAATCTCTCCAACGTAAATTGGAAGAACCCTTGCTTATAAACCGCCATTGTTTTTATCTTCTTTATTCTGTCTTTCTTTTTTTTTTTTTTTTCAATTGTGAGAGAAAGAATAGGAGAAGGAAATTAATATTATTATTTTTTTAAATTATAAAAATACCATTAGAATAAAAATAATATTAAAATAGGTAAATTGAACTCGTCTCTTAAAAAGAAGAGGTCATTAATGGCCGACCTCGTCTTTTCAAGAGACGAGGTCAGTGTATTTGCACTAATCTCGTCTCTTCAAGAGAGGAGGTCGGCCACTAATGACATCGTCTTTTCAAGAGACAAGTTTAACTTGCCTATTCTTGAGATTATTTTTTCATCTCATGGATTTGTGTAATTTTTTTTAGAAAATGGTTATTTTTTTCCTTAATCCAAAAGAAAAATAAAAACTATTTTTTTGTATAGATTGATAAATAAGAAATATTAGCTACTCGGGATGAGGCACCACACAACAAGGAAAAAGAAATCAATATACATTTTTTTTAAATTATAAAATTACTAGGGCTATGCAAAAAAAACCATTCATATAGTGAATCGAACGAAAATTTTGGGTTTTTTTTTAAATGGTTCGGTGAAGAGCAAACGATTCACGACTAGGTTCGGGATCCTGAACCAAATCATATGATTCGAGCAGAATTGTTTTATATATTTTTATAAAATTAAATATATTATTTTTACTTTTAATTATTTCATTAAAAAAATTAATTATCTTTAAAGTTTGTTACTTAGATATGTATCATTCATGAGAATAAAATTAGATTTGTCATATTATGTTTTAAATTATGTTGTGTTACAAAGAAGATAGATTTTAGATTTTGACCTCTAGTATTCAAACTTCTGAATTTTTCTTTCCCTTTGTCTTATTAATTAATCTACTTTTATTTTTGTAGTTATTATTGATTTATATAATTGATAATATGTTAGTTAGAAGCATACAAAAAATTAAATTTTTTGTCTTATATTGGGATAAAGTCTAGTATACCATTATAATTCAAGATAATTCAAAAATGAGACCAGTCACAATTATAATTTTATAATAGATTAATCATTTTCTTCTTATGAGTTTTACATATTTATTTAATAAATAGCTAATTTCAAATATTGTTATTATATTTATATTAGTAATAAGAAATATATAATTAAAGTTTTTTGATAGAATATATATTTTATTTTATGAAAAAAATGGTTCAAATTACAAACAGAACCATACCAAACCTTTTTTTTTCGCTTCGAAAAAATTACAAACCGAACCGTAAAATATGGTACGATTCGATTCGAAGTATAAATTGAGTCAAACCATACCGTGTACACCCTTTAAAAGTACAATTAGAATGAAAATAATCTTAGAATTAAGCAAGTTTAATCTGTATCTAAAGAGACGATGTAATAAATGACCAATCTCGTTTCTTCAAAAGATAAGACTTACAACATTGTTTTTTCAAGAGATAAATTTAAGTTGCTTATTTTTTAGATTTTTTCTCATTTGGTGATATTAGTATAACTTTAAAAAAAAAGTTACTATTTTTTCCTTTATCTCGATTCTATGGGGGAAGGAAAAAAACAAGAAGAAGAAGAAAAAGAAGCAAGATATGAAACAATAAAATAGTAAAGTTTCCATAGTTTGCTACGTAGGTTATGAATATAAATTATTAAATAACCAATGACTTGTTTAGAAATTTTTTTGTTAATATTAATTAACATATTATTTCATTAAAGAAAATATTAAAAAATTATTTAATGTGTCCATATTATATCTAGTTGTATATAAATATTTGGTTCTATATTCTTTTTCTTTATTAATTGGATAAGTGAATTAATAAACCAAATGACTATGATTTTTCTTTCTTAGAATTGAAGTATGATATGTAGAAAAGAAAAAGTAATAGAAAAAATACAAAAAATAATTCTAAAAACCCAAAAGTCTAAAAAAAAATCTAAAAACATCACACTTGAAATTAAGAGTTAGATTCGCGATTTCAACAAAAATGGTTAAAATCCCAACTCCAAGTCACAATTTTAACCTAGCCTAAATTCAATAGTTTGCTACATACTAAGTTAGCACAAATGCAACAATTTCATTCCAAAAATAAACTTTAAAATACATATCCTTTACTCCACAACATATCTCTCAAACTCATAATCCACAAACAACAACCAAGTCCTACAAACTCCACAACATTGTACCTTAGTCCTTCGTATCACAAAAGAAAAAAAAAATACAACTCTACAATAATAACCATATATAAAAACATAATGCATGAACTACTAAGTTAATATGGCTAATATAATTACCCAAATTTATATAACTTGAATATAATATAATAATTAAGTAAATAATATAAATTTTTTGAAAAGGTTTTAAGGAAAGTCACAAGAATCACTTCAAAATTTTCGCAATATAAGAATATTAAAATACGAACAATTTAATTATTGTTTAAAAATTCGAACTGTTATAAACAAAATTTTAAAATGAAAAATTTCCATGACTTCTTGATAATACCCCAAAAATGTAAAAAGAGTAAATTTGAAATATATACATAAATAAATGAAAATAAGATTTTAACTAGATGATAGTAATAAAAAAAATTATAAAATATAACATTTCAAATAATTAAAGAAATAAATAATGAGTAAATGAATTATTATAAAGAAATGATTCTAAATTTAATAATTCAAATCTCAAGATGTTCCATGAAAATGAAATGACAAGAAACACCAAACTAATGCAATAAAAGAACAAAAAATGTAATCATACATATGCAATAGATAAACTTAATACGTATTGTCACACGTTGAGGGGTACCATAAATGTAGTAATCCACCATACACAAGATTAAAGCCTAGAAATGGCTCCTGCTGATTAACTCTACAACATGATGCCTTGCTCAAATGACCATAAGTCTTTCTCGATTGTCCCTACCTTATATGTCAATATGCACAAGTCACTTAGTTGAACTGGGCACACAATGGTGGGTAGCTTCCCCATGTCCTTCATAACCACTAGCAATTGCCCATTTGTCTACTCATCCATAACCCCATGGCATCCACAGCCACCAGATCAATTAACTATAAATACTCACCCACCCTTTTATGGGAATGATAGTGTCACGCCTCAAAAGGGGGCCTAGTAGGATTGCCCTAAAGTTATCATACCACGTGTGCACCCGTAATATAAGAACCATCTTGCAAGTCAGAGTTTACAAGACTTTATCTTATTTATTTACGTCATATAATATAGATTTAATATCTTTATCTAAACTCATTACGGATTCTAATTTTCCATAATTTGTTAGGATCTCGAAGAATCGGTATCCCCTACCAAAAGTAAAATAGGGTAACAACTAACTAAATACAAGATGTTACTTGTTCATACAAACTATCAAATTTTGTATGCCAAGTTTATCATAACCTGCATTTCTAATTCCAGTAAAGTTTGGTGGAAAATCATTCTTCACACATTCCTAGCCCAATCATAGCCAGCGTTATTCCACAAAAACTGTAGGGGAGTGAGCGAACCACGGGCTTAGTGAGATAACCTGACCAGACCACACATCAAACAATAACAACAAGTTTAATTAACAAACGTATGCCATGCAGCAGTCAATCATATGAGTAAGTACAAGTTGGATAACTGGAATCTAAACAGGATGTAGATTTACACCCTCCCATTGGGGTTGGAAGGAAGCCATGAAGAGCGATGTATCGTGCCCAGGAGAATTAGAGAACCAAGGAAGAATGGGTACCATAAACTCTCTCAAATTGTTTTAAAACATTTCGCTCTTATCCTTGGAACAAAGAAACACCATTAAGTATTAGCCATTTCATGTCGATACCACGAGCGGTGTTCCTTCGATACTACTTAGTTCCTGTGGAACAGAACAGAACAGAAAAAATGTGCTTTGGAAGAACTAAGAAAATGTCATCTAGAAAGACCAGACGCATTACCAGAGAATCGAAATGCTAATACGAGCGAGGTTATCCTCCTTTTTAAAATGCAATATGTGCATATAATGTAGTGCATATCTACGTTCATTTATGGTACCAGTAGTTTTTTCAAGATTAAAAGTGATCATACAATTTACAGACAATATCAACATGTTTCATACAGTAATTATCATACAATAGAATTATCACTTAAATTATGATTTGGCATTCAATCATACACCAATCATCATGTATTTTATCCAATCCCGCATGCATATTAGTTGAATATATATATTATTCAGATGCAATTATACTACAAGCACAAACAATGTGATAAAGTCAAAGTTAATCATCTATGATCCTCGCTAAACTATTGGAATATGCCACTGGAAATCCAAGAACTGATCTATTTTTCCTATGAAAACGAATTAACAGATATTTATTATTATTTTGTTATTTATATAACGATATTGACGGTATTCTTTCAGGTGCTAGTTATCAATTATGGTATATTCTCTACTTATTTAATTAAGAATTTTTATCTTTATATATATATATATATTATTTTCTTATGAATAAAGCTATGGAATTTATAAGAGAAGTCTTCCTATTTGTAATGGTTATCCAATTTTATTATTTAACCAATCTATCATTTCATTAGTTCCGAAAATAAAATATTTGAAACTATATATTCACCATATTAATTATGATATAACTTATAGTATAATTTACACTAATTATAAATTAGACGTATTATAGAAATTATATACTCCTTTCTTTTATAGTTTTTACCTAGTATATTAATCTAAGTCGAGTTGATTGAAAATAATCACCTAATTCAATTACTACATCTACTTTAATTAGCATAATCAACCTAATATGAATTTTTTTTCTTAGTAGAATAATTCATTTAAGATTTATTAGTTTTATCTATATTATTTACAATTCATTGTCACTTATTAAGACAAAACACTTATTAACATAATGTAAATAGGGCAACTAAACTTTTATGATTGTTTAAGTGTCATATTTTGATATTTAATTTAATTTCTATTACCTGTATTGATCATTTTTATGTTTTTATGGTAACGAATATTTTTACTTATTATTTATTTTCATTTTGCTTTTCTTGATCTTGTTAGATATTTATATATATCTATTGGATATTTGGAAAATTGGTATTAGGCTTATATTTTTATAGTTATTATTATTGCTATTTTTTTATTGTTTCTTATCTGACCCACTATAGTACTCGTATTTATTTACTATTGTTTAGTGTCGTCATGTTTCTTTTCATATACTTTATATAATTTTCTTGTTATGTATAGGTATCGCGTTACTAAAAAATTTAGCTTATTTAAATTTCCATTCTTAAGTATAAAATATGTATTTTACAGTTATTATAATTTTATTTTCATTTATAAGGTACATTAATATTAACAATGATGATACTAATATTAGTAATATTAATAATGATAATTATAAAACAATTTATTAGTAACACTAATATTGTTTTTCATAATCACTTTATTAAAACAATAGTAATTTCAATGACAACAATAATAATATTACATATCACAGTAAATAATAATAATACTCATAGTACTAATAATAGTAATAATATCATTAAAAGCAATAATAATAATAATAATAATATGAGTGGTCATTATAATAGTAATAATAGTAATATCCATACTAATCATAATAATTATATTGATAATAATAATCAAAAGAATCAAATCAATAATAATCATATGGTAGTAATTTTAATAATCATAATATTGATAATGACAATAATAATATTCTTATTAGTAATAATATTAGTAGTAATATTTTCCAACAATTTTAGGAGTTGCTAAATTACTTTTATTACATTTTATTAATCTTTTAAATCTTTTTAGTTGAATTTACTTTCTAAATCTTACTTTTTTTTTCTCTTATTACACATATATATAAATATTATATATATATTGGCTTTGGACGGAACATACTTAATCTGGAAATTTTACATGTACGCTGACACCTATGCCGCCGGCGTTGATTCCCAGATACCGGCGTTCATGTAAATTTTGCATCTTTTGTTCCAAGATAAGTCGGCCTTGAAGGCCGCCATCGTAGGCCTGTACGCTGCTGGTGTACGTGTAATTTTATGTGTTTCAAAAATCACGTAGCTTTTGTTTCAATGAAGGCTGGCATAAAAGCCACCAGTCTTTCCACGTACGCTGCTAGCCTATTAGTTTACGCCGCCATCATTATATCGGTGTAGGTGCTTTTCATCGTCTTCTTTGCATGATTTGATCCGATTTTGATATTTTTCCACGTCCAAATTGTTTCTAAAGCATTCTTAAGTGTTTATACATGATATATAAACTCATATAACATCATAAAGCCTATCCACATATATAGAATCTTAAGTTGTATGAAGTTAAAGAGTCTAACTAGGGTTTTTGTAAGTTTTACCTTTTTGGGATGATAATTTGAAGGTGGTAATCCTTCTTCCAAGACTTGTTTCGATCTTATATTAATAGAAACATGATCAAAGACAATGCTTTATTATTTAAACTCTTTAAAATGAATTATTCTTACCTTGGTTGCTTCCTTCCCTTGGTTATTCTTCTTTTCTCTAAGCTCAATTTGATGTTTGTTTTAGATGTTATTTGTGTGTGATTTGAGTGTGTTTCAATGGTTATAGGGAGAACAAATTTTGGAGAGAGTTTGAGCTTTGTTTATTGCAAATAACTGTCTTTGTTCCTTGCAAATAATTGTCTTTGTTCTCTTGCAAATGAAGAATTAAATAGAAGAAGAAAAGGACGAATGTAGCAGCCGTTTCTCCACTGAATTGGATTTGTTTATGTGTGAAATTTGTGCATTTGTATGTGTGTATGTTGCATTTATTGAGGTCTTGAGTTGGCTATAATTTGATTAGTTGATGTGTTGAATTGTTGTCTCTTTTCAGTGAATTATTTGCACAATTTGGATAAGATTTCGGTTGGAGAAAATGTATGCATCCATGGCCGTATTTTTGGTGTAAATTGCACTGTATATGTACAAAATTTGTGCCAATGATTATAGAAAAAAATATTATAATAATGTTTAGTTAAGTAATTATCTAATTTTAGAGTAGTTTATTAAGCTAATCGGGTAAAAATATGTCAAATATTTAAGAGTTTTGCCTTTGTACCAATATACAGAAAAGCTTCAAAATTGAGGAGAAATAGAGAACGTCAAAAGAGATAAAAAAAATGTAAGAGAGGTAGGATGAATGAAAATACAAAAACAAAGAGAGATGATAAATTTATAACCAACAACTGTGTAAGGAGTGGGGAAAAATATGAACTTATGCAAAAAATCAGTTTTACGGGTCCAAGTGACACACATGATAAATACTTATTCGATAATATTTTTAGATGAAAATTTACATATTATTGGTATTAAATATTTTGAACGCTATGGCATACATAAAATTTTCTATTAAAGATATGTGTATATGTGTTATTGTGTGTATGTTTGTTACATACAGGGAAAGGAATTAAAAAAAAATTGCAAGTGACATAGGATGAATGGAAATACAAAAACAAAAAGAATATGATGAATTTATAACC
Organism: Combretum micranthum; assembly: GCA_024138025.1. NCBI lineage: Eukaryota > Viridiplantae > Streptophyta > Magnoliopsida > Myrtales > Combretaceae > Combretum > Combretum micranthum. The sequence continues at coordinate 125,844 of JAMXBD010003002.1, forward strand.
AACAACTATATAAGGAGTGGGCAAAAATATGAACTATTGTAAAAAGTTAATTTTGTGGATCTAAATGACACACATGATAAATATTTATTCGATAATATTTTTAGATAAAAAATTTACGGGTTATCGATATTAAATATTATGAATACTATAATATACATAAAATCTTTAGTTTAAGGCTTTTATTTTTCAGTTTTATACCTGCTATCATAAATTATATTTTATCTGTTTAAAAGTTTTGTTTGGTGGTATTTTAATAAATTAATAATTATATTGCTCTTAATTCGAATTTATTATAAATTTATAAGGTTTGAAATTACATATGTATTATTCATTTCTATTTATAGATTTATTCTATAGTTTTTATTATATTAGAAATTAAATTTTTATTCTATATTTGTTACTTTGTTCTTTTTACTAGTTATAACTTACTAGATTATATCAGAATTTTAGTTTCTATAGACTCAGAATTATTTAACTTAAAGATATTGATATGTCTCGAATATTAAAACTTATGTTCTTAAATATTAAACGGTTTTCTTAATTCTTTTATTTACTTTATTTCAAACATTATGGATTTTTAAAGTCTTATTGTAAGGATTCTTTATTCTAATTTGTTTATACCTAAAATTTAAATCACAAAAATTTGGAGTGATTTATGATATTTTTATTATAGTTTCTTCATAGTTCTACATTTTATTTATAATATTTATTATAATCGGGTTATGAAAAATTAAGGGGATTACATATAGGGTCACATCTCATATTATGATTGTTAACTTATGCATTTGAGTGGTTGAGTTGAGCCTGGGCCCGATATGCTAGTAACTGGGTTTTAGTTTTGTAAGCCCTACTCTTGTCATAATAATCCTAGCCCAAAACATTTTGATGCAGCCTCTACTAGATTTGAACAAGCAACACAAACGAAAAAGTCTACCTATGATTCTCCAATCGAATCCCCATTCCCCCATACAATGCAAGAAAGACAGACAACTAATACAATAGAAGAAAAAACCTTATGTAATCTTATAATGGAATAAGTGACAACATTTTCCACGATTTCAAGGAAAGAAAAAGACTTTTGTGTAGATAAATTTTGATTTAATTAGACAAAGGAGGGTGAGTATATTTCACCCAATATCGAATACTTAACAGATTGGCCTACAAGAAAGAATCAATCACCGGGACTGATACAAAGATAAGAAACCCACAACTGCGCTTTTCGCTTAAAACCTGAAAGAAATGAGCCAAGGCTAGAAGCTGAAATACTAGCTTTTAGGTTAAAAGGGAAACTAACTAAAGCAAAGGAAAGGCTTCATCAATTAATAAAACTTGTTGGACTATGTTCAGGCTTACCAGATTGGGTCAATGTCAAATGTGGTACCTAAACTTTGCATGAAAATTTAATTTAGTATTTAAACTTTGAAGTAATCAATTTAATATCCAATCAAACTTTGTGTGTCTATCTATATTACCTCCATGATACTATATGCTCTGTTTATAATATCGATAACATATAATTGAATCTTTACTAATACCCCTAGCATTGTTTTAAATTGATAGACTGCTTTTTGACATTAAAAAACAAAGCAAATTATGTTGAAATAGTCATGAAAACACTGATTCAGTATTAAATTGACCACTATGAAGGTTATGTCTGAAGTTGAATTTTATGTAAAGTTCATATACCAAATTTGATATTTTTCTCCATTAGATTACACAACAGAGAGACAATGAGCTATGATTCATTACTTTGAGGCCTTATACAAGAGGGCTACAGGCTAGTTTCCCTTATAAAGAAATACACCACTTTTACAGACTAGGCTAATAGTACAATATCATAAGATATTTCACCTTCTCCAACATAAAACATTTCAAGTAAAGGTATGCATGGTAAGATTCGATTTTTCTTTTAAATTCAAACCTAACAATAAAGCGGAACCTAACCATAAGGTTTGGTTCGTAATTTTTTTTTTAAATTAGAAAAAATCGGTTCAGTATGATTCGGTTTGTGATACAAATTTTTTTTATTCCTAAAATAAAAATACATTCTATCAAAAATTTAATTACATATTTTTTGTCAGTAGTGCAAATATAATAACAATGTTTAAAATTAATTGTTTATCTATATAAACATGTAAAATTTATAGCGGGGGAGAGGTTTCATCCATCATAATATTATAATCATATACTAATCTTATTCTATTGAATTATAATGATATATTAGATTTTACCTCAATATGAGGCGCAAATTTTATTTCATTATATATTTTAACTAACACATTATCAATTATATAAACCGACAAGTAACTAAGTAATAGAAGTGAATTAATTAGTAAGATAAAAGAAAAAAAAAAGAATGTTCAAAAGTCAAAACAATAGAGGCAAAAAAAAAATATCGTATTTATAAACGCAATACAACAAACAAAGCATAATATGCTGAATATAATTTAATTATCATAAATAATACATATTTAAGTAAAAAGTTTTAAAATAATTAATCTTTTAATAAAAAATTAAAAGAATTAATAATATGTTTGATTTTTTTTTTCAAATATGTAAAACAATTCAGTTCAATTCCAATTTGAATCGAATTACAAATCGTTTGTTCATCACCAAATCAAACTATAAATAAAACTATTTCAACAAAGGAACCGAAATTTCGATATGATTTGGATGATTTTTTGCAACAATCCTAATATCAAGTGATGGTGGAATGACTTAATGTTAAGGCATTAGACCAAGCAATAAGAATAAGAATACAAGGCCATGGTGCTACACATAGAAGAAAAGATCGAACTGATAGCCTTTCTTTTATATTAGAGGAAAGCTGTTCGCCTAGCTAACTAAAGAAGTTCTATTTTATTTGGCCAAAAAAAAAAAAAAAAACTAAAGAAGTTATAAGAGTGAAGGAAGAGCTTACTATATATAATATGATATTACATGCATATTATATTATTATACATGTTTTGTGTTGTAATATAAACCTTATTATGTTTATATTATTAAAATATTTAAATGTAATATATGATGTAATATATATTATATTAAATTTTGTTGTTGGTGGTTTATTTTTTAAATTATGATTTCATAATTATGTTTTAAAGTTACGACGGGCTAGGCAATCACACTTGAACAATTAACTATTACTACAGAAATAATTATTTTTACATTGAATAGTTCCGACATTCGCCCATTTCAATATTCACGAGCGAATAATATTTTACTTCAAATCTCTAAAATCGGATAATATCACTAATGACATATAATGTTCAGTAAAATATGTAATTGGATAACTAAATTTTAAAATTAATTAATTTAATACTTTAAAAAACTTAACGAAATAATATTGATATTGAAAAATTCTTTGATGAAATACTATTGATATACATAAAAAAATTTTCATATATTTTTAAATTTTAAATTCCTAATTATATTATATATTTTATCAAAATTGAATACTATTTATGATATTATTTATTTATTTTTTTTTTGCCCAGATTTAAATCCATTAGAAAAGACCTTCCCACATTTTCCTTCCATTCCCCTGATATTTCGCGGAATTCATGCCAAACCTACTGTTTTAAGCGATCTGCCTTGACATGCGTGCCATTTTCGCTCTCTTCCCCTTGTTTTGATTTGATTATAAATATAAATAATAGCTATACCTGAAGTAGTAGATACATGTAAGATTGTTGAACTCGATTTCGATTTCGATCTCTCTAAATTCATCAGTATAACCGTACTCTCTTCTCTTCTGTTATCTTGTCTGTCTACGTAAGACTTTCAACATGACGGTTCACCACCCTTCAAATTCAAATCAAAATCAAGGTTCATCTTTTCAATTCACTCTCTCTCTCTCTCTCCGCCCTTTTATACATATATATATGTATTAATTAATTCATTAGATACTGTAGGTTTCTTATCCATAGCGAGACTGAGTTAGTATTGAAGTATTAATTGAATTGTGTAACTACGTATGCTGACATAGGTTTGATTGAGACCGAGTTTGGTATTGAGGAATTGATTTAATTCAATTGTATGTGGGCTGATATGGGTTTGAAAAGATGATTTTTCCTCATTTATGAATCGTTTCTGCCTTTTGATCATGATATGAAATTTTGAATGATTAAAACACAAAGAACAGACAATCTATGTTACAACGAAGAAATCGGTTTTCTCCTCCATGCCCTTACTGCTTGATGAGAGATTAACTTCCTCGTCTTTTTTCACGATTTCCTGTTAGTGGTGTGCTGTGCAGATGAATCCAATACGAAGCCTAGGAGCTCTTATTTTGATTTGCCCCCGTTGGATATCTCCATCGCTTTCCCGCAGGCAACCCCCGCATCAATCTTTCCTCCTTGTAGTAAGAACTATCTATTTTCTTAAATGCTTTTATCTGCTGCTTCAGAGTCCTATATCAGTTCCCAGATGTTTCTGAGGCTTTCCTTTTGGATTAAGGCTTTATTGCATATGCTTGACAAAATCTAGAAATGCACTCTTTTGCACGCATGTAAAAACCATCTCATTTATGTCCATTGCTTAATCATAGTATGTATGTTAAACCCTTCTTAGCAGTTGGCCAGGAGTGAAAAAAAGAGCAACCGTGCTGAAGGCTGAAGGAACTTTATTTTCTTGATTGTTAAGCCTCACCTGTAGCTTTTTTACACACTGTATACACGTTGTAACGGCATCTTATCTATTTGTTCATTTAAGTTGATTTTCTAGAGTTTCATGAGTGATGAAGTCTGTTCACCTGTAAAAGTAAAACCAATTTTATGCAACCTTTCATTAATTACTTTCTTTCCTGGCATACAATGTCAAAGCGTCCGATTATTATCAATTTGATGACCTACTGAACCCCGAGGAACAAGCTATAAGGAGAAAAGTAAGAGAGTGTATGGAAAAAGAAGTTGCTCCAATTATGGCGAAGGTAATAATTGCATTTTATCTCCTGTTAGAATTTTTCATTCCTTTACTGATATATTTTGGTGAATTTACATACTTTGACAAATTATATTGGCGATAACCCACTCCGCAGTATTGGGAGAAGGCAGAGTTTCCATTTCAAGTAGTTCCAAAGCTTGGCGCCTTGTGCATTGCTGGTGGCACCATCAAGGTATGTATTTTTGTTGGGTGGCACCATTTGACATTCATGAACGGTCCTTTCTTTTGGTTATTGGATAAAGAGCCTTAACAGACGAGTCATTTGTTTGGATAAATAGGGTTATGGTTGTCCTGGTCTCTCCCTTATGGGTTGTGCTGTTGCTGCTGCGGGAGATTGCTCGAGTTGATGCCAGCTGTTCGACGTTCTTGATGGTTCATTCCTCCTTGGCAATGCTTACAATTGGTGAGGGATTGATATCCTAGTCCTTTTAGTGCTCCATGGAAACTTTAATGCTTGCAATTTCATTTTAAAAATTGCTTGTTATGCTCCATCTGTACTTTCTTATATTGTCCATGCCCACATCAAACTAGCCTTTTGTGGATCGGAGGATCAAAAGCAGAAATATTTGCCCGCTATGCAGAACTCAGCAGTGTGGGTTGTTGGGTAAGTGACTAAAATTTGTTCATCTGCTATATGGATAATACGTATTTGCATATCTTAAGAGCTTCTTCTTCTTTCCCTTTTTTTTCCCCTTCTTTGCTGTAGGGGTTGACAGAACCTGATATGGCAGTGATGCAAGTGCTCTGGAACAACGCAACAAAGGTTGAAATTCTCGGCTTTTCCTTTTATATTCCTTGCATGCACGGATAATCCCCTCTTCCTTGAGGAACCAAAAGCACAAGAAAAAGGGGTGGGAAAATATATCAAGGACTATGCTTTTGTTGTCATTTATGACAGGTGAAAGGGGGTAGGATACTCGAAGGGCAAAAACGTTGGATAGGAACAGTACTTTTGCTGATATACTGGTGATCTTTGCTAGAAACACATCCACAAATCAAATAAATGGGTATGTGGAATGAATTCTATGGACAGAGACCTTTCCCCTATCCACCATTCATAAGTCTAAGCTGTTGCCAAAATTATGTAGCTCTTGATGTGAAATTGTCAGTCCAATAAAGAACTTAAGATAAAAGAAGGTTCTCAGTTTGATTTTGGAAGATTAGCTAGTAATATATTTTACAGTTTCTCTGAAGAAATAATTTAGCAATTTTAACTGTTGCTCCCTTTGACATGTGGAAATTGAACAGTGATATTGCACAAATGGGCACTGTATAAATGATATGCATACTTTGTTATATACATAGTACGCACACGGTTGTCAGTGGAGTTCATTCTTTGTTGAGGTGTGTCCAGCACAGTGACCCCTGAATTCATGTAGAGAAAGATTCTCACACTAAGAAATAAAAATCCCATATATATCTATTGAATACAAAATAAATAAATTAGATTTCTAATGCTTATTTCCATCAAGTGCAATGATGCTTTACTTCTGCTATTTTGTAATTTAGAAGCCGAAATGTTCTCTTATCTGTTCACATTAAATTTTTTTTGTCTTTCAGATATATACTAAAGAAGGATGCTCCTGGCTTAACAGTTAGAAAAATAGAGAACAAAATTGGCCTGCGGATTGTTCAAAATGGGGATATTGTAATGAATAAAGTCTTTGTGCCTGATGAAGATAGGTTGCCTGGGGTGAATTCCTTTCGGGATACTAACAAGGTAGAACAATGTGCGTGTTCGGCATATTTATGTTTGCCAGGATATAAGAGCTGCTTAGCAATGAATACTGACAACTAATGACCTCTTTTCTTAATGTGTTAAACCCCTCTTTCTGGTCATTTTAGTAGCCAAACTCCTGCTAGTTATTTGAACATATTACCTTGTAGACATCTGTGTGATTGGTATGGAGGTCATAGTCTTGGTGCCAGGTTATATATAAATGATTGCATAGGTTCTAGGTTCTGAATCATGCTTGATCATCACAAATGAAAGTAATGTACTGTTTTGGATGTGTGGTCTATTGAGGTTGAGTCTGCAATTGTAATGTGGCTGTTTAACTTTGGAAGTTGCAATGCAATGGAATGGTTTAGAAAATCAAAATCTGATTATTTTTCTTTGTTTGATGTTCCCTGCCTACCTGAGACTTGATGTACCATCCATGCTAGATTGATAATGTTGATTGCTTCCCCAGCTTCTTCTTCTTCTTCCTCCTCAGGCGTGCATGCATGTGCGCACGTATGCATACTCATGCATGTGTGTACATGCCATCGTGCTGTCTACTTTCCAACATGGTCACAAAATTATCTCAGCTTTTCTAGATTTTCATTATTTTTCTCTTACCCCTGGAGTTTGTGAAGATCTTTTCCTGTAAGTTGGAAGCATTTCTATGTTATGTGCCAGAATACTGTTAATCTCTCTAAAATGAGTTGGCTATATCTCTGCAGGTTCCATTTATAGATATATATATTCTCTGTATTTTTTTTTAAGTAGTTTAAGTACTTTATCCTTTTCCATTTTTCAAGTTGCTAATAGTGGTAGGCTTTTATGGCATCGTGCAGATGAATATGGCATCTGGTTTCTTGGATTTTTTCAAATCCTTCCTTCCCTCCCTCATCTATTCTTTTTTTGGTGGTGGAAATGTATCTTATCACTACTGTGCATCCTGTCACAGGTACTTGCTGTGTCGCGTGTCATGGTTGCCTGGCAGCCTATTGGCATTTCTATGGGAGCGTATGACATGTGTCATAGGTAAGCAATTATGGCATTCTTTTTGGTTTTTATATATATTATTTCTATCGACTGGCACAACTGAATGTAAAAAAATGAAGATATCTGAGGGAGAGAAAACAGTTTGGAGCACCACTGGCAGCTTTCCAGATAAACCAACAGAAACTTGTTGAAATGCTGGGAATGTCCAAGCGATGCTTCTTGTTGGTTGGCGCCTTTGCAAACTGTATGAAAAGGGCAAGCTGACACCTGGTCAGTCTAGCTTAGGAAAGGTTTGTGCTACTCCACATACTCCAAGTCATACTTGAGAAAGATTTTATGGCACAGTTTTTAAACCGTATCTGGGCATTATGAATCTTCAGGCATGGACCACAGCAAAAGCCAGAGAAACACTAGCTCTTGGTAGGGAGTTGCTTGGTGGGAATGGGATCTTGGGTGATTTCCTTGTTGCAAAGGTACTCTGCTTCTCTGTTCTAAATGTTATTTGTATCAACATCAAGTGGAAGAAGTTGCTTTCATTCATTGTATTTATTCTATATAAATACGTGTGTAAGGATTTTCTTCTTTTGGCTTACAAAAGAAGGCGTTGGAGCGAAATTTCAAAATGGGATTGTGTTACCCTGACAACTTTAAGTATTTGGTCGTGACATGTAGCATATTAATTATAATGATGTTATAGATGTATCTTACTAAGTTGGCAATTATGACCCTTTGACTCTTAAAATCAGAGGGTCTAGTTTTCTGGGCTTTGTTGACAAATTTCATCATGGTTAACAGTTGGATCCAATTTGGATGTGAAAATCCAACTGCAGTTATCTCATGCAGCCGCAACCTTTTAATTGGAGCTAACCTTATGTTTTAATGAAATTCTGCAGGCATTCTGCGACTTGGAACCCATCTACACATATGAGGGCACCTACGATATTAACAGCTTGGTGACAGGGAGGGAAGTCACCGGTTTTGCTAGCTTCAAGCCATCTGCAATAAGCCGAAAGAGTCGCTTGTGAACTTTTTTATACTTAATCCTGTACAATTATGTATGCAATGTTATAGGAAACATGAAGATCAGTTGGACAAAAATCTTGACGTGGCAGAAATAATGCATGTTGTGTGGATTGTTTGTGAAGTATAATAAACACGTATTCGGCTTCTCAGGCTGCTAAATTGCAGCTGCTGAGGTTGGTTTCGTGCTATAGAGGCAATTCACTTCATGGGTTGCCGTTTAACCATGCTATAAAGTGTCGGTGTGGGGGTAGTTTCGTTCCGAGTATATGCTAATTTATTTGCCGTGTCACTAACCGCCTAGGTACATATAAGGCATGAGACAGATCGCGTATCGAAAACCAATAATGAAGCCTAGCCAAAAAATTTCAACTCCAGTTAGAAATATTTTTGCCATTGTTATAAGACAGATCGCGTATCAAAATCCAATAATGAACCCTAGCCAAATCTTTCCAACTCCAGTCATCTAAATATTTTTGCCGTGGTTATGGGGGAGGAAGAAAATGAACTATGGGCAGGTGCCGTAAAATGAGGAGTTGTCGTTCCTTAACAGAATAAAGTACTCCCAACTAACAAAAAAGTGATGCTAGTGCATTAGAATAGATGTCGGCACAGGTGGTTTTCAAATGCGAACCGTCCCTGGCGGTTCCGTACCTAGGAATCGCCACGTCGGGGATGGTTATGAACCACTCTGGTGGGTCCAAGTTGTTAGTCGTCTAGGAACCAGCGGTTCAACCAGGTCTGGAACTGCTATTCTAGACCCAGAACCGACGGTTTCGACCCGCCATTTATTTAAATTATAAAAAAAAAACACAACCAATTCACATGCAGACCGAATGAATTGTGGGAGGTAGAGGGCGCGTGGGGAGGCAAGGGAATTGGGCGCGTTGGAGGTTTTTGAAAAATTCAACAATGACTTCTCCCTTCCTTCTTAGGTCGTTTAATTTTTAGGCGAGGTTGTACCGATACAACTGAGGTCACACGAGTGTAGAGGAAAAGGAGGTTGCTAAGCTCACTTCGACACCTCGATTTCATTTTTTTTTTTTTTTTCTCAAAGGTCTTGTTGTGAGTTGAGAAATATAGGGCCTACACGCTGGGTCACCTAAGGAAGCGGATCTCTATCTACAGGGATTCTAGGCTCTTTTACACCCAAGGGAAAGCGTATTGAAAGTCGCTACTTTCAAACTGCCGAGGTCGCTACCGCTATGAATATGGATGCTGGGGGTTCGGGAGCATCTACTTCATTTCCCAAGCCTGAGTGGGAAAGGGCTCTCTCTCTCCCAGACAATCAGGAGGCGCCAGCTTGTCTGCGTTCCCATGTAGAAGAGGAATTAATAATCCTTTTCAATATTGGGCGCAAGAGGACCCTATCCGAACAAATTCATCGAGCCATTAGCGCTTGTCGAGGTGTAGAGGCCGACCTTAACATAGAGAAATTAAAAAAAAAAAAAAAACGGTTCGCATGAAACCGAAATCTTGGTGGTTCCGTGGAACTGTGAACTGCCCCGGCTCTGGCGGTTCCGGTTCAGGTTCGGAACCGACCCGAACTGTGCCGATGTCTATATTAGAATTAGACAAGCTAAATCTAAGCTACAAACCTAATCCTTCTATTACATTGATGGGCTCGTTTTGATTTGCATGCTAAATTTATAACGGGGGATTGAATTTTATAGCTGTAATTGTATCATCTCTATTATATTTAGTGGAAATTTAATTTTTTATTTAATATTTAACGAAACAAATGCTTTGTGTGGCAATGATTATACGAGCTTTCGCTATGGTGAAACGGTAACAATAATTCGTAAATATGCTACAATCTCCCCCAGGACCATCCTCCCCACTTTTATGAAATATCTCTACTTTAGCTGATACAACATGACTCGGGCTTACAACCAAGGTAGGTTACTCTTGTCTAAAGGTACTGTGACTGAGCTGAAAACAACATTAATTTTTAGAAAGGATAGAACTGTAAAACAATCAGAAAGATGAGCAAGAAAAATGGAGGGAGAGGCCACTGCTTAATTAACTTATGAATGAGACTGCACTAAGCTATATTCACTGCAAAACTATGTGCCTCAGACTCCTGGACAGATATCCAGTGTTTCTAAAGGCCTCCATTCTTCACATCCAAAAATATTATGTTTATCACTTTTTGAACAAGCTAGCGAGCTCACCTTTCTCATACATGGAGGTTAAGATGTCGCAGCCACCCACCAAGTCACCACCTACAAAAATTTGCGGGAATGTAGGCCAGTTACTGTACTTCTTCAATGTCTCTCTCAAACCAGAATTATACTCCTCGTCAAGCACATCAACACTTTCATAATCAATCCCTTCACTGTCTAGGATGCTAATCACTCTTTGTGAGAATCCACAAAGTGGAGCACTTCTAGATCCCTTGATAAAAGCTACCACTTTGTTCTCCTTTACTAGCCGGTCAATGAGCTCCTCCAGTGGAACTGTTAACTGAACATGCCTGCCAGGAGTCAGCCGAAGATCTGGCTTTTTACGTGGTGCCGGCTTGGTCCATGTGATGTTGCCTGTTTCATTACCTGGGGGAATCTTGCCTGTTGACTTTATGTGCTCCTCCATCCATGACTTCCAACCTTGAGTAAGATTGGTTCTATCAGGTTCTTCTACAACTCCAAACTAGAAAGATATTTCATTAAATAAGAAGCATTAAGAATACCGTATGCACTACTAAAAGAGATATCGTCGAAAGAAAAATGAATGGATAATTCCATAAGCATAGGATTTGTTCCACCAAACATCAATGATGGGGAGAAGCATATAATAAGGACAATTTCACAAACAAGCCCAGAACTTCTTAAATTCTATCACATTTGGTTTGAATAATAGAATAAAGTTGGAATTGAATTGCAAATCCTAAATATAGAATAGGGATATAATAGTTATTACTTTGTTTAGTTACACTCAAATGGCAACATTGATAAACATATGATCCATTCTGTGGTATCCTGGATCAGCCATGCAGGAGGTAGATTCTCCACTAGAAGAAGCTCTCAAATGCCTTATATTCTGCAGGCTAAGGTCCAATAGGAAAGGGTGGTTTAGTTCAGGCATAAGGGTCCTAGATATGCATTTGTCTTGCAGCTTGCTCTGCAGAAGAGACTTTACACCCCAGATAAACAAAAACTCCAGGGGGGGCTTTAAGCCAGATTGCAATGGTCGATCCAGTTTAATCCCTAGAAACTACTAGGATTGGTATGGTTTGATTAATCAGTTCATGATCCCATTTTTCGAATCAAACCAAAACAATCAGTTTTTCAAAATCTCAAACCTAAATCGGTCCATTGTTAAAGGTTAAATGCCTTAACAATTAACCATTTTTTTTCAATTTATATTTTCGATTTTCGGTTTTTGGTTTTTAACCATTTAACATAATGGTTAACCAAAAGTTGCGATTAACCATATTTTTAGTCGGTCCATAAAAAGTTAAACCCTTTTGTTTTATAATTATATTCAAAAATTGCAAATTAACAAGTTAAATATCACAATTACATTAAAAAATTGCAAATCAATAAGTTAAATAACTACAAAGCTAACAATAAATTAGGAATATAACTCTAATACAACATTATACAAATTAAAATTTTATCTATTTATATTTTTTTAAAAATTAATTATATGTTATATTTTATATATATATACTAATAAATATTGAACCGGTTAACCGTTAACCGTCCGTTTCTCATGGTTATAAACTGAAACCGAAACTAAAAACCAAAAGAAATAAAAACCATAATCCTAAATCGAAACTGGTTAACTATACTTTTTGGATTAGTTTTTAGGATTTGGTTTGGTTTTGTCAGTTTTTTTGCTTACCCCTAAAAACTGCAACATGTAAGCTACTTACTAACCATGTGACTGAGACAAGATTGAGAAGAAATTAAGGTTTCAGAGCAAATAAATACTACATACAGAGGAAAGGAATGATGTTAGTGTTAACAACAATGTGCCATCACTGGAGTATTCAGTCCAAAAGATTTTAAATTCAGTGATGTTTGCATCTTGGAATTAAGCCTAGCTCAGTTTGGCTTTTTAAGTTATAATATAATGTCGATAACAGGAGTATCCATCCTTTCTTGCCTTATAGTACCAAAAAAATGTTAGTATGAAGGCAATAATAACTGGATCTGTAGTAACTAACATAATTATGTGAAGACATTTCTAGAATCTGTATGTGTTTCCCCTTACACCCCGCCCGCGCGCCCCCACCCCCCCACCCCCCCGGGCAACCCCTCTTTCATCATTTAAAACATCCCCCAACAGATGATCCTATAGGATTTGGTTTCGATAAAAAGAAGAAAAAAACCAGGGGAAGCTAAATTTGAGATTTGGTTAATGTCTTCTCTATGTAGTGGCATGTTTATTCTGCCATGAGTAGTGTGATCTTGTAGTAGAGCTTCTGTATCTTAATCAATGGTATATAAGTCCAAATAAATATGTTTGTTAGTATATGTACACACATATAAAATCTACTGTACTGAACCTTCCGGTTTACAATTTTCTTTTTGAGGGTAAACTCCAATTTACAATTTTCTATGCAAGTAACATACTGTTGACATGCTTTAGTTGATGAAATGAAGGACAGAGTAAATAAGGCATTTGAGCAATAGAAAAGGCCTGTGTCTATGTCTAATTTTGGTTATTTTACTTAGAAGTCATTCTTTGAATCAGGAATAAGTTCAGATAAAACAGGCAATATCTCTCCTTCAATTTTATCTCAACAATAATCTAAAAGCATAAACCTTAACGGAGCAGCAAAGCTCAGGCAGTGATTTCCGGTGACCAACAATGCTGGCTGCAATATTCCTGGATATGCCGATGAACTGAAGCTCACCGTTACCGTCAAAAACGGCGTAGACACCGGCTTCGGAGGGAAAAGCTCTAAGAGCTTGTTGAAGGTCGGGGGGAACTGAGATTGCTTCCGTCCGGGACAGATTACGGAGAGATGCAGCAGCTAGGGTGGTTGGGGAGCGAGGTTTGAGTGGTGATTTGCAGAAGAAGGAGGGTTTAGTAGAGAGAGAAGGTGGAAAAGAGGGAGATGGTCTGAATTGGGGATTGTGTGAAACTGGAAAGGGAGGACCACTTTGGGAAATGAATAAGCGAGTGGAAGGGGAAGATGCAAGGGTGTGGACTGGAGATGAGAATTTAGCTGTGTTAACTGCCATGGCACCCAAAGACACAAGATGAAGATGGAGATGGAGAGGGGAAGAATCGACTAACAAACACTCTTGCTACTGTGTGCAAGGAATACAAGGCCAAGGGGAAAGAAATGAGACGGAAAAGAAGGGGTGTAATATTTGCAGATCAAGTGCCTCTATTCTCTTTTTTTCAGTAATTTAATTTTTTATTTTTAAATTTTTACCTATTTTTAAACAACCTCTAGTTTGGTATTTTCATTAAATATTATTTGGTGGAGATTTATTTTGATAATGAGATTATAGCAGCATTCAACCGAAAATTGCTAAGATTGTCAAATATCAATTTGATGGATATTTATTTTAATGATAAGCTAATAACAGACATTTAACTCAAAATTACTAAGATTTAAAGATGTGGTATTATAGTAAAAAAATTAAAAATATAAACACTTAGTTTCTTATTATTCTATTATCAAAATAAATGTGAATAAATATTATTTAACAAAGACACTGAATCGCACATACTTTAAAAATATAAACACTAATTTATCAAAATTTAAAGATAAGATAATAAATTGCCAAAAATTAAGATTACAAACACTTTACCTATCATTATACCTGTCACACCTCAAGGGTAATCTAGATAAGACAGTTCCGTCATACACAGTACTAAAGTCTAAGATCGACTCTCGAGTCTCTTAAAAGCTTTGAATATTGTGCAGAAGCGTACCATGATTAGGTAACCGATGAGGCCCAATAGTATTTAATTGATAACTCTATAAAATAATAACTTATCAAAATAAATAGCAGATAGGTCTAGGATAATAAATATCATTCAAAAGTACTGATGGGCATATTCAAGTATTAAGTTAAGATTCTTGCCTTACAAAATTACATATATCTCTTCTTTATAAAAAATGATCCTAAGAGATTCATTAGAGAAGAAAGAACTCTTAACCATCATTTCCTTCCCATAGAATTCCATCTCCCAAAAGAAAGCTAACCTGTGGTAACTTTGTCCATCTTGACACAAGAGATAATCCTATAATAGCTAACTATAAGGGAGTGAGCGACCACAAGCTCAGTCAGAAATAATCCTCTCTTTATACCATTCAAGCATATGACAAACAAGTTGTATTAAATAAGCATATGTAATATAATCAAGCAAGTGAACAAATATATATAGTCAACCGGTAGCCATATATAGATCGAATTTTCACCCTCTGAATCAAGGGTTGGGAAATATCCATTAACATTAGCATCCATAAAAACCCTACTGCTTCGGGATTTAAAACAATTTTTAGCAAAACAAAATTTCTTTCTATGTACAAAAAATAGTATATATATATATATATATATATCTATCTAAATTCCTAAAGCAAGAACTCCTATAACAATGACACTAATGCGACCCTAGAAGATGGGCTGTCTTCCTTGAGATGACTTAGTTCCCATCTCCCAGAATAAGACCCGTGGTACACACGCAACCTTCCATGATCATAGCTCATTTGAGCCATTATGTAGTGGTGATGACCTTAAAAATGCAATTGTGTAATGCATGCTTACTCTTAATTAGCACACTAATATATTTTTAAGTCCATTTATTTTAGCATGCAAGTAAGTATCAGACACTCACATAACTATCCTAAAATAATCAAATCTTTAAAGAGGAATATAATTATAGTATTTTTACATTCAAAGCCAAACATAGGTAATCACAAGCAAAATCTCCCATTCCTACACACAATAAACTTATTAATTAATAAAACATCATATTCTATCCTACAAACACAAACAAGTATAAAGTTTATAGGAATATACTCATTGGTTCATGTTGCTTGTCAATAGTCACTACTACAAAAATGATTTTTCTTGTTGGCTTAGAAATGTCTTTTGTTTTTAAAACTTTTCCCAACAATATATGTTGTTGTGCGTCGTTGTTGGTAAAGCTTCGTGAGGATAGGTTTTCCTAACAAGATAGAAATGTCGTTGAGATAAATGAATTTTTTTGCTAACAACAACATATTATTTCCCCACGATTTATCTTGTTGTAAAAAATGTCCTATAAACCATAATATCTGCTTTTAGCCAACAAAATATTTCGTTGTAAATAATATAGAACATCACATATACCAATAAAATAACTATTTGATTATCTCTTAATTGCATATATTAAATTAATAAATATTGTTATTCATTTCCATAAGTACATATTGAGAAGTAATAATATGACTATCATAAAACTTAAATCTATATAAAAATAAAAATAAATATAGATAAATTATAAATTCAAATGTGATGTACTTGTTATGTTACAACAATATGAAAAAAAAATTACAATTATGATAAATATTAATTAAACGTAAAATACATCTAATAACATCATTCTACAAACATTAATGATCAATTATCTTATATTTTAATCTCTTTTCTTTGTCCAATATATGCAATCCACTTCATCGTGCTTTCTTCAAGGGGTGAAGGTCATCTTCTCAAGAATATTGTTTATTCCTGTAACTTTCAAGTACTTCTCTTGTAAGGAGTACACTCTAATATATATATATATGTGTGTGTGTGTGTGTGTGTGTGTGTGTGTGTGTGTGTGTATTAGCAAAGAAAAAATATTTTAAAAAAATGAAAAATAAAGAATTATAACATTGTAAAAGTAAGCAAACAGAGAAAAGGACTTGAAAGGATCAAAACTTACCATAAGATCCATATAAATGGATTTTGACGATTGAAAAATTGAATGATCAATTCTTCTCTTCCTTGTTTCATTCCTAACAATACAATATTTCCTTGACACATTAGTAAAATATATCCCATGCAATTCAATGTTCATTAGAAACTATTATATGATAAGAAAAGGCACAACAATATGTTTAAGAGCTTAAGTACATAGTTTAGAAAGTAAAATTAGAACACTAAGTGATTTTGCTGATCAAATAAACAAATAACAATAGATAATATGCACAAGTTATAATTAGTTAGCTACAAAAATAACCATAGAGGAGTAGGAAAACTAGCACCAGATTAGAATGATATTGAAATTCTAAAGAGAACATTACAATCTCAAGTATACATCGTGCACCATTAACATAAACATCGAACAATACTCATATTCTTCATATATCCACCAAATAACCTTTTGTTCAAAGATCCTCCCAAAACATAATGTGCCAAAAGCATATGTAGGAGATAATTACATATATCTAGAAGAATAATAACTATTTTGAATTTAAGAATCAAGAATATGTGTGCTTACTTTCTAATATCTTAGATAGTTTTAATGGATATTCTCATCAATTCTAAGATCTCCAATGCAATATTAAATTTAGTTCTATAAACAAAGTGTTGTTGCTTACCCCATATCAAGAAGGAGACGTTAAAAAGCTTATGGAATCATTATCCCTTGAAACATTGCTCATATAAAAAAATTTAATTCACTTTCGACAATTGCCTTTCCTAATCCAAGGTACTTAACCTATATAAGAAAGAAAGAACAACTGTCATACAAAAATATCCAAAAGAGAGTTTATGAAAAAAAATTGAGAAAAAAAAAAAATCGCATGAAACATGTACTTATGCACAAGTCTATAAAGTCATATCATGTCTATCAATCCCTAAAAATTTTAACTCATTAAATCCTAGAATTATGCAATGATAATGGTTTGCTCAATGAAATGGACTTTTATGGTCAAATTGCCATTTGAATGCATGATTTGTGTGCTTTCTAAAATCCCTATGATCAAACCAAAACTAGTATTCCAAGTATGAAGCAAATCTTACTAAATGCATGATTAATTTGGTTTACAAATTATAAATCAACACAATAATTTTCTCCACATTACCATCCACCATTTTTTTAGGCAAAAAAACCTTGTGCCATTTAATAGAACAAATCATACATACAAAACATCAGTCTCAATAAACAAAAAGTTTACCCATAATTTGCTATCTTAAGAACAGGACCACCACATAGAAACTAGTTCCTACTTATGATAGCTAGAAACTTGATTTACCTTATTCTATTACAACCACTAGGTCAACACTTATCTCAATCCTTTGAGTTTCAGCCCATACAGATTCATGCTTCAAAACAATCTACAATTAATCCAAATCTAGCCCTCAATTAGTATTCCTTCACCAATCACTACATGTACCTTCAATTAGAATTCCTTCATCAATTAATCTGTGGATCATAGAAAGGCATCGGCCATCAATATCACCAACAAGCTTAGATTTTAGCAGGCAGCAATGTAGAGAAAAAAAAAATTATATTTTCACCTTACAAAAGTATCTATAGCATACGAAGCTAAACAAGTACTTTTTTTAAGGTATTGATATCTTATATGGAATTTACTCAAGTATAAAATAGGCATTAAAGTGCAAGAATAAAAAAACAAAGGAATTATTTAGGCTTATAAATGTAAACCAAATTCATTTAAAGATTGCACTGAACAAGTGCTATATTTTGCCCCAACAAAGATACTTTATCAACATTCTTTTCAATGCTCTACGAAATTAGCAGAGGAATAGATCTCCATTTAGAGAAATTCATCACATAAAAGATTAAAAAATAATAAGACTCTAGTTAGATAAATCGATACTAGGTATCTCATTAGCAATGGATAAACACAAATGGAATGGATGTTAAAGAAGCTGGAAAATTTCAAGGAAAACTCTCTGCAATTCATAATTTTGCATACATGATTTAGCAAATAAGAAGGAAATGTGTCATAATTACCTCCAATCATAAGAGTAATTCAACAATTTACCTCTTCCTGCATTGTATGCTATGCTTGGCAGCACATATACAAGTCCCTTCACATAGACATAGTTACATACACAAGGCATGTAATAAGTATAGATGTGAGAACAAGCTAAAAGAAGTGCTAAGAGTAATTCAAAAATCTTACCTCTTCATGTATTGCATGCTATGCTTGGCAGCACATCTACAAGTCCCTTCACATAGACATAATTACATATACAAGACATGAAATATTAATAAGTATAGATGCGAAAACAAGATAAAAAAAAATATATTAAGAGTAACTCAACAATCTTACCTTTTCCTGTATTGTGTGCTATGCTTGGCAGCATATCTACAAGTCCATTCGCATATACATATTTCCAGCAATTCACAGGGCTATAATTTTTTGCTTCATTAGTAATAATATGATATGAAAATGAACATTAAAAAATAATTACAATAATATTCACAAAATATAGCATATCATCAAAACAGAAAACATCCACAAAAATACTTATCAAATAACATAAACACAATTTCATAAGATATCCATAAAAAGATAATAAAAGGCAATCTAACATAATAACTAAAATGTGTCCACAACAGACATAAAACATAAAATAATAACAAAAGACAACCCAACATAATAAGTAGAAAGTATTCACAACAAACATAAAAACATGAACCAACAATATTCAACATAACATAAGACTTTTTAGTCTTCTAAATTCCATTGCTTGAATCTCCTCCCATATTTGCTCCTACTCCACATCCCGCTTCATTTGCTTGATCAACTCCAACACCAAAATGTTGAGTTGTAGTAGCATTGTTTACTATCATTGGTTGGTAAAAAACACCACCAGGACCCATTATGAAACCATTTACTCCACTTGTCGCCATCTAAGTATTCATTGAATTTGTTTCTTCTCCTGTAGGAAATATTTGTTGTGAATTTCCAGAAGACATCATCCAAGCGGAGGGCACCCCCATTGTCCCATTAGGTTTGGCCTAGTCGGCCTAGTTATACTTATTTGTGGCATACTCCCCACACCTATAGGTGCCAATATAGGAGAATTAGGATTAGTTGTAGTGGAAGGTGGTACAGATGCTTGTTTAGATAACTGATCTACATTTTTCAACTGAACAACTTCTTCTAATGATTTTATCCTCTCTTCAGCATTTGAAGCTTCTGATGTACTTTGTAAAGTGTTTGAAGATGTATTGGATGCAAGCATACCAGTGTATTTTGGCTTTGGCCCACCATGACCGAGACCATGGGAGTACCCAGATTTATACCCCAAAACTTGAGAAAGTATTTTTTCTCAGAGGGACGATCTTCCTCATTCCCAATCTGCTGAGAATTCTTTTGCAACTCCACCATCTTTGCCTATGAGGGAGTGAAAAGAAAACACTATATATCAATGATGCTATTCAAAATGTCACAAAAGCCATCTAGATTTCATAAATAGACATGGAAATCCTAAGAAACAAAAAGGGTACTTTCGAATGAAAATAATGATTAAGATTACCAATCACTGAAACTTTGAGTTCACATTGGTTACTTAGTCTACATCAACTAGTACATTTATCACTAATAACCATGCAAGTAAGAAATTGAATGCCTTAAACATACAAAATGTGAAATATTCAACTTAATTCCCAATGAGATAAAAGCTTCACATAGGTACTAAAGAACTATAAATGAAGATGCTTCACTTAGTAACAAAATAGTGACCTTAAATAAGAAAATTTATAGCTGATTAAAGCTTGATCAAGAGGTTTAATTTTTTCAAAAAACCAAGACTGGAGAAAAATAAGCCAAAACCATATACAAAGCACATTATAACAGACTTAACCCTTCTTGCTTCTAACATATTGACGTTTTATTTCATGTAAAGAAAATAATAATCTATTAAAAGCATTATTTTAATACATACATGTTTCTCTTTAGCAATCTCATTTACCCAAGCTCCATTCTTTTCATGGCACATCTGAAAGTCTCAATTTCACCAATTTTCTAAAAAGTAAATGAAATATCACATAGTTATGTAATATTCAAAAAAAATAACAAATAACTCAACTAGACACTATTATTACTAAC
The DNA here is from genome assembly GCA_024138025.1 of Combretum micranthum. Taxonomy (NCBI): domain Eukaryota; kingdom Viridiplantae; phylum Streptophyta; class Magnoliopsida; order Myrtales; family Combretaceae; genus Combretum; species Combretum micranthum. The sequence continues at coordinate 146,540 of JAMXBD010003002.1, forward strand.
CTTTCCATTATTATTGGCCTCTCGCTCATACCGAGCTTGAACAAATGACTTACTCCCCATGACATGGTATATGGAATACATTTCCTATTTTTTTTTATTTCTATTAGACATTTCCTGCTTATAAAATGCATTGGTTTATTCCATCAGGTTTATTTCACTAAATAATAATAACATTCGTGATGAATACCTTCATGAATCTTGTCGAATAAGTCACACAATTTTCTCACTCTTGTGGGCGTTTCTCAAGTCCACAAGGGATTAGCTCTTTGCTCTTTATCCACCACCTAATCTAATATAGTGTTTGAAAAGAATAAGTACGGAGTCCACAAAAACGCTCTCCCAACACTATTGAGTAT